>CAJNIZ010044821.1:2164-14486 GCA_905231905.1 Symbiodinium pilosum
GCTCTTGACACAAAGAAATACAAAGATGAACTCAAAGATATGAACTAGGTGGACCCCCCACCCACTAATAGTGACTATAGGGGATACGAGGGATTATATTAGGGTCCTCTTATATTCCAATTATACCACTGTTACAGGGTGGGGGGTCCTCCTAAGAGATGAAGGTCTCAAAGAAGAACAAAGGAGCATGCCCAGCTAGAGGTTGATCAGGTCCTGGGCTCCTCAGCCTTTTTTCTGCAAATCCTTATTCTTGGGCTTATATTAGGGTTATGTTGGGGGTATATTAGGGTTGTATTGCGGTTATATTGGGGTTATACTAGGGTTATATTAGGGCTATATTGGGGTTACATTGGGGGTATCTTAGTGTATATTAGGGTTATATTAGGGTGATATTCGGGTTATATTGAGGTTATATACTCACATTATCAGGTCCTGGGTTTTTGATTTTCTCGGGTACGACCCCCGCCCTGTAGAAGCCGTGCATAGTTCCAGAACGCCCCTAATGCTACCCCAATAACAGTGTGTGAGTGGGTGGGGGCTGTGCCTAAGTCACCCCAATACACACGTGCACATTGACCCGTATTCCTAAAACCCGATGTACATGACCCTAAGAAAGACCGGTTTCCACTAGATGTTCCCTTTTGTCTCGTTATCGGATGCCTACCAGTAGTTGCCCACATCCTCAACCCCTACACCCTACATCCTCAACTACAAACCCTAAATCCTCAACCCTGAGCCTCAGCTCAGTGTTCGGAGGAATTCCTTAGAAGAGAACCCTAATCTTACTACATGACATGACCCTTGTATGGCAACTGTATAACCAATATGTGACCAGGTAGTCCCCACACTGCCCCCGCCATAAGCTGCAGGGGCCCCAAGTAAGGTTCCTCCTAAATCCAAACCCTGAACCCTAACCTCAAACCCTAAACCATCCTAATATAGCCCTAATATGACCCCAATATGTCCCAAATACCATTCAAACCCAAACCCTAAACCCTGAATCCTAAACCCTAAACCCTAAACCCTGAACCCTAAACCCTGAACCCTAAACCCTAAACCAAAAACCCTGAACCCTGAACCCTAAACCCCGACCTTCCCCCGCAATATGCGGAGTTTGAGGATGGCTTTCCTGGAGCTGTCGGAGCACTTCCTCCACGCGAGCGCTTCAGGGCCCTGCCGAGCTCCTCGACAGTGCAAAGATTCTTCATCACCGGCTATAGGGAGAATGGAAAAGAAACTGGAAACTATGATATTGGGGTTATATAGGGTTTGGGGTTTCGGATTCAAGGTTTGGGTTTGCGGGTTTAGGGTTTAGAGATAAGTCTTGTGGTCTTCCTTGATCCCGGCATCCGCCTCAGCGTACAAGAGATAGGGGTATATAGTATATAGGGAGTGGAAAAGAAATTTCACACTACTATACTGAAGAAGCAAACGGAAGATCAAGCGGGACGTGAAATCTAAGCAAGAGTCATGTAGGGGTTTGTTTGGTGCCGGTTCAGCACCGCAATGCGAATCCAAAGTCGGAGCCTCAACCACCAAAATCTGAAGCCTGACAATCCTAAACATGAAGCCCTGAAACCTAAACTCCTGAGATCTTAAACCCTAAGCCCTGAAACACATAAAAACCTCAAACCCTAAACCCTAAACCCTCAAACCCTAAACCCTAAACCCTAAGTCGTGCCCTATTGCATCCTCATTGAGGCTTCTGCCTCTGACCCTCATGGTGACGAGCCTTGCCTTGCTGTGTATGGTAACGTGAAGGTTTAGGGTTTAGGGGTTCAGGGTTTAGGGTTTAGGGTCTGGATTAAGGCTTTTTGGGTGGTAGGATTTTAGGATCTAGGGTTTAGGGTACGTTGAGGCCCCCTATTTATGGGACCCCGCCATACTGATTTGTGTTGATGTAAAGGGGTGTCGTCTTTGACTGAAATTTCGCCAGTTGCCACAAATATGGTCTCATATTCTACCTCAAGGTACTACGCGCTAAATGCTTGACCCTGAATCATTTAGCAAGGTCCAAACTTTGAGAATCATTACATCAGTTTCTCATCAATGCTGCAGCTAGCGGGAGGGTAGTTATCGTGCTTAAGGGCTGCGGCGAGTCACAGAGGATGTTCACTTGACCGCGCATTCCAAGCTGTCATGCGGGGTATATGACTAGAATCCGTGGTGACAGCGCCTCTTCGCCAATATGGGGTTTTCCATGCACTGGGGGTCCCTTATTGGGGTCCCGCTAGGAGGGTTGTACGTAGTATATTGGGGTCTGCATTGGTTCCCCCTCTTTACGGAAACAGCTACATGCCTTTGACTCGTGCTCAGAACCCGTAAATCCTGAACATGTAAGCCTGCAGCCGTAACATCTCAATGTCCAAGAGCTGTAAGCCTTGGAGAGATGAAGCCCAAAGCTTAAGGAGTTCTGGTGGATCGCTGGGAGTCTTGGCCAGTTCTTGTTCGAAGGGATGTGAAGTTTTTGGAGTGTTGGAATGGTGTGATCATTATGCTTGGCTACTAAGACTGGCCCACCAGGCAAGCTGCAAGGATTTGTCAGGCCACATGCGAAAGCCAGATGTAATCCCAGTATTGAAGTTGAACAGGCATCAGGAACCCCAAGTCTGGGTCTTTGACAGTATGGTGCCAAGAAAGCCATATGAGCCATCTGCCAGTTTGCTTTCATGCCCCAGGCACGTTGCTTACGAGGGTGCATTGAAACACCACCTGCAAGCGCAGGCAGGACTGATGGGCATTAGATCACGGGACTCAATTTCGGGGTCATCACGCGATCGGAGGTTGGGTTTCGTGATAGGCTTTGGGTGAGAAGGCTTACTGTGAACATTTAGTGAGTGTTTACGTTGGGTGTCCATTGGGGTGAACCAGAATTGTTAAGCCACCTGTATCAGCAGACAGACGCATATGGTGCTGGGTAGCGGTGGAATGGATCGCAGAGATTATTACCATAAGTCAGCGAGTTCCACATGTTGCTATCTTATTGTAAACGGCCGGCCGGGCTCTACCGGATGCAGGAGGCTAGTATTGCAGTGTGGGCTAGATGTTGTACTAGTTTAGGGTTTAGGGATTGATGGTGTAACATCCATGCCTGTGGGAAACGTGCTTGCGCTCGCCTCATTGGATGGAGGTGCTTTTCCAGCTTTCCCTGTCCACTCTAAACCGTAACGAATGTAAACCCTAAATAGTAGTTTTCAATCCACTGTTGTTTTTTGTTTCCATTGATTCTCAGTTATTTATATCCCCGTTTGTGTCCAAGGATTTGATAACAAGCGTCCAATCTGCCAGATGGGTCTCCCTGGCCCAACCGCTTTAGCAAGATGAATTTAAGGTTGGACCCATGGGCCACTGGTTGGGGCCTAGCCTTCTTAAAGTGATACTAAGGGCCATAACTAGGTAATACGGCATACAGAAACCCCAAGGTTGAGGCCAGACATACATACATACATACATAAATGTATATGCATATGTATATATACATATATATATATATGTAAGTTTACGGTTTTGGGTAAGTTTGAGGGCCCATACTGGGGGGCTCCTAGGTTCTGACACTTGGATAGTCCCGTTGTCATCCGAGGGCCTTCAATATCTATTCCTGCTCAGCCTCCTGTAGCGACTTCAGATACAACACAATTAAGGTTAAGCGTTGAGGGTTTATAGGGTTCTGGGACAATCCTGGGCGATATGCCAGACTACGGCCGATGTGGAAACTGCTTTCTTCTTAGCCATGCAAGCGTTTTCATACAACAGATGGCACACAAGCACCACGACTTGCGTACGACACCAGGTGACCACAAGCTGTACCAGGGTTTCGGCTTTGGGTTGATGTAGTTCCAGTCTCTTGGGGACTTGAAGGGAGCTGCCACATGCCAAGAGGCCGGTGGTCCTGCGAAACCATTGCCCGACGCTGATTGGCACTAGGGGCGGGTAGCTTAAATAGCGGCTCCTTGCCTGTTGAGTCCGGGGTATCATGCGCCATAATCGCAGATGTAGATACTAGCTCACAAGCGCAGGAACAGGTGCCTGGAAAGAAGCAGTGCTGGTGCAGCGAGGGAAGTGCTGTGGAAGAGCTAGCGGTTACATGCAACCCCGATTACCTACAGTTTTGTGAGTTATACCGTATACTTAGTAATCAGTGAATTCCTCCTACGACTGGGGCTACAGGTAGCATTTGAAGAAGGTGGAACCTGGGGTCTTTTGGAACTGGCCATGGGTGAACAGGATACAATATTTCCAGGGCTGCAGTCACCCTAAGCCTGTATAAACTATCCCCAAGCCGGAAACCTCTGTTGGGGTTTAGGGCTTAGGGATCCCAAAGCCCCGCCCCAGAACTCTGAAAACCCAGATTGCAGCCCAACAAAATCGAACGGATCCTTGAAACGATTTCAAAGGCAACCTATGACAGCGTTGATGCGCTCACCAGTCTCCAAAAGGCCTGCAAAGAAACAGGGTTGCGGCTTGTAGGGTTTTAGTTGTCAAGGGCTTTAGGGTTTTAACTTTGTTTTAGGCATTGGGGGGTGTTCATGTTGTTGTGACAGTCTAGGGTTTCACTTTGCTTTGGGATTATTATGTGTTTCTTTGTGTTGGGGTTTGTATCTTTTGGTTCGATGGGGTTTTGCAATTGCGCCAATTGGCTGCCGACAAATGACTTGAGATTTGACAGCTGGCTTGCTGAAGTCTGGCAGGGCAGGTTATTAGAAGCCTAGACTTCCTGAACCGAAGCAAAACTCAGGGCAAATAAATTTTCTCAAAGCCAAGCATCTGCGGCCCCACACCCCGATCCCGGGAAAGCGGGACTCTTCCTGCAGGCATACCTTATGTGCCATTTCACCTTCGTCATCTACGCCCCAGACATGCAGACCCTACACATGGACGCGCGTGACTGGGGGTGGAACCTGGTCGGTTATGCCGAGTCGCTCCCGTATGCCCACAAGGTTCGCGGCCAAGGTGAGGGAAAGGGGGGCAGGTGCAAATGCAAGGAGTTCATGTTTGTGGCCGCAAGACAACTCGTTGCAATTTGTTGTTTGTGCGTGCTGCTGCGGCTGCTGCGCTGCCAACGGAAGTGCTCTCTTCAGTAGCACTTTCCTTGGATACGGTAGTCCTGTACTTAATATAGAGGAGATGGTCGCCTCTTCTTAGGTATATGATCATTTGCAATATGAATACAGCCTGACTTGGTTCAGCCACCCCCAAAACACCGCAAACATGACTCAGCTTGCTCAAAGACATCGCCTGTCAGGGCAGCTTGGTCGAGTTCCACGACCACGCAGCCTTGCAGCTGGCGTCTGCTTTGGAACGTGTTTAGACCTGCTCCATACTCTTTGAAAAATCGTGTTGAGGAACTTTAAAATTTGGACATGGGCCTAATGGGGCTCTAGAATGGACCAGTGCGAGCCCGCCAGATCCCCAACGATTACCTTAGTTCGACAGGTCCCCGGGTACTGCATAATTCGTCCGAAGGCGCCATGACAGGTTCCTTCCTTTGAAAGCACTTTGCTGGGCCTTTGTACGCATTGTATGTACCCACTTGGTGGCCCAAATGCAAATGATTAGCACTCTTTTGGGGCAAATTGGAGCCTTCTGGTAAGGAACTACTGACCTCTGATGAGCATGGAATGAAGGTAGTATAGATCCCTATAGTAGTCCCTATCCCCCTATAATATCTAAGTGGAGGCAAGCATTACCAACCCTTCTTTGACTTATTTGGATCCCTTAGGTTAATCGACTACAGGCACCCTCAGACCTAAACCCTAGACCGCCTAATTTTCATTTTCATTGGCATCCCTAAACCCTAAACCCCTAAACCCTTAAAACCCCTAAAGCCTTAAACCCTAAGCCCTGAACCCCTAAACCCTAACCCTAAACCCTAACCCCAAACCCTAAACCCTAAACCCTAAGGGACTACAGGTACCAGCATCCTCATAGTCTGGAGTGCACCCTGGTGTTCGAGGGCAGCGGCTTGCCAATACATTCAGCAGGTCTGAAGTTCTTTTTAGGGGCCTACATGGAGGTTTCGCAAAATTAGGGGTACCTTGCGGGGGGTCCCTATAGTAGGGGTTATAGTATTTTGGGTGTAAGTTGGGTTCCACTATTTAAGGAAACTACCACATGATTACCGATATTATGGCTGTAGATACCTTAATATTGCATGGTCAAATGGAATAGACAGTGGAACATGAAATGGGCGCTGAGTTTATGTGGGGTTCAGAGGGATAGTTACCGACACAATGGTTGTGGGCTCCTTGGAGCAACTGTGGCGAGCTGACATTCTTTCATCCAGTGCAGACTGCATTGCCAGCGCACGCATCGAAGGTGACAGGAATGACATCAGCGACTGGACTCTCGGCGTGAGTCACTAGGAACAGGAAAGTGTTTAACATAATGACCAAGATTAACCGACTTCCCCCATATCCCTCATTCAGTTGTGAAACAACAAACATGCTCCCAACCCTACATTGATGGACAAAAATGTTTATCTCACACAGTGTCCTGCAGTTTCTTTGGCTCTGAATATCCGGGTGCCAAGGGGAGTAAAACGATCATCGTAGCAGGTAATCGTTATGAGATCTTAGACTGTTTGACGCGTCAGAGTTGATGGCCCGCACCTAGCTTAGACCTTCTCGCAGAACCTGCTCGTAGATCCGGGTATCCACGCAGCTGCGAACATCCCCTTGAAGCCAGCAGGAAGCCAGCTGCTTCCTAGCAGATCCAAAAACATACAGGGCAGTTTCCCTTCAGTCACCCCAATTAGAAAGCTATCCTTGTTTCGGCTTCCAAAAAATGACTGGCTAGAATGCAGCCTCAACCCGTCTGTAGCTAGCAATTCAGCATCCATATTTGCTGGACCTGCCATTGCAGCCCTTGAAACGCAAACGCCCTTTGCTATTCCAGCATTTTTCAGACCTTGACTTCTGCACTAACAGAAATTCAGACACGGTATATCAAGCCTTCTCGGCTCACCTGGTCCTCCCAAAGTACCCGCCGTGATTTCCTTCTAGCCCCAGGACAATTGGCACATCACATGGGCCATAATGTCGGGTCTGTGAATTGCCCACAATTCTTTCGTCGTTGCTGCCGAAGCATCTGTTTGCTATTCTCCTTCCATCATGGCTTTGGATGGGCTTTCATCCAGCTTTAGTGGCTTAATCTATGTGTACATATATATATATGTGTGTGTACCAGATATAAGTACCATAATCGCTTGTAGTCACTATGTGTGGATGGGTGCCTGACACAGCGCATAACCAGAAGCCAAGGGTGTACGACGCTGACATCTATTCGGCACAGTTCTGCGGCTTCCAAGACGTCCATAATGGCTTCCGCGATAAGCTGCTGGCCATGCTAAAGAGCAGCCTGCCACATTTGGGGGTTTCCCAAGAATAGGGGTACCCTTTTTGCGGGTCCCCATAGCAAGGATCATACTATTTTCGGGTCTATATTGGGTTCCCCTACTTTGGGAAACTACCATTTGGAGTTTGGGAGTTCGGTGTGTCTTGCAGTTTGAGGCTCTTGGATCTAGTGACATTGCATGGTGTGTTGGTAAATTTGCATCACCGGGATGCCATAGGAAATGTGGGAGAAGTATGGAGAACAGTCTCGAACTGACAGTTGTATAGTCCCCTTTAAGTACATAGATTATGGCTTTGGGCAAATTTTAGTATGACCCCCATATACCCCAAATTCTATCTACTTAAGGGGGACTATATCTCTGGGACACTATGAAGATGACTGTCTTTGCAAGCATTTTCAATTGATAAGGCAGGACATCAATTTTGGAAAGTGACCGTCGAGGTCCAGGCTGCAGGTAGATGTTGCCTTGTGCTTGTAGCCCCTTTCCGTCATTGGGCTTTTTATATGGGGGGTAACTATTGTTCCCAATATATACACATATATATATATAGAATAAGATTATATCCTCCTTTGGTGGTATAGTATTTTATATAAGNNACCAAAAAACGCTACTCATATGAGCACTTAAAGCCATGATTTCTCGACTGTCCCACTGTTTTCCCGTCCTTTCAGCCAGTCGGGTTTCCTGTGGTTTCAGTATCATTGGTGTGCAGGTTGTAACGTTGCACCCGTGCACCCGTTAAAAGAAGTATTCGGAGACACTGCCCAAAAGACAGTCTCCCCAAAAACCCACTATCCGTTAGTATCAAAGTCATTTCCCAATATCAGCTATACACCTCTCATAAGGCTGCGGTTATATAGCAGTTTCCATAAAGTGGAGGCCCCAATATAGACCCCTACATACNNAAAAATCCGCCAATTCCAAGCAACGCTTTAAACCCGAACCCAGGTGAAAACTTTCGCCAGGCGGGGTTAAGCAAGCATCAAGTTCGAGGAAGATAGGGTGGATAAGATTTTTTAAGTCTAGGGTTGAGAGTTGAGGGAAGTTAATGCGAAGGGCATATAGTGATTCAGCAAGAATAATTATTACCCCATGACGAAGAAGTACATTGAAGGTGGAGCATGAAGCGGACACTGGGGTTATGTAGCGGGACAGAAGTTCGATGCTGAATCTCCTGCACGACCTCAAGTCCCTCATACATCATGAGTTATAGTGCTCTGGTATGCCCAGGTCAAGTATCAACAGTTTACTGAGGTAGGTCGGGCTTGGGGTTTAACAGATATTGTTCACGTTCAGGGATGTAGGAGCCGGGAGTACGCTTTCAGTACTATAGTTCGTGGTCAAGAGGGTGGTAGTTCTAAGCTGGATAGTCTCCCGCAGGCAGCGTTGGTCACCCTCACTTGTAGCGAGTCACTACGTTCAAAATAAGGTAGCCTGCAACCGTGGACAGGTACACACCGCTTTAAGTTGCATATCGATCCCCCACTTGCCAGATCTTGGAGAGAAGCGTTGTGCATGGCTGCGCCGTCAGAATAATGATCAGGCCACCTAAGCCCCTAAACCTTCAACCCCCTCAACACTAAAGACATCGATATCCGAAACAGACGACCTAAACTTGACAGGTCTAAAGCCATAGCGACAGCCACAGATTTCCCGAGTCAGGATTTGACAGATGTAGAGCTTTCAGGGCGTAAGGTATATTGTTTAGGGCTTTCCTGCCACGCCCACGCCCCAACCGCCTTTCTACGCCAGATATAGTGTCACACGAACCTCAGCAGGTCTCCAGTCGTGTACAGAGGGCATCCGTTCTCTGAGCTATCAGACCCTAAGAAAATATATTTCCCATGTACTGCCAGTGTATACATATGTATATATATATATATGCAGAACATTGGAGATTAGGAGTGGGCCGTTGATTTGAGAGGGATCAACAGCCATAGGCGTTGGGGCAGCAATGACTATCAGCGCCGCAAAGAGGGCGATACGTCTGCCCGTGGCAAGCAGCGTCCACGGTCATTCTGGCAGTGCACCAGGCATATAGCAATTCCGCACTTTGAAGCTCCTCGCGATAGCTCAATCACTCCCCTAACATGAAACATCCCCTCCGCCCCAGGCGTTAGTACTCCATGCTCCCTACACTCGTCCAGGTTTGTTGGGTGAGATCTTTAAGATCGGGGTTCAAGCTCCTCAAACACTTCAGCACTGATGTTACTGATATCCAAACTTGGTGGTGGCAGGCCATCCATGACAGGCTCTCAATGTGCGCGCGGGTAAGGCTCTCAGTAGGTGCTGTCTGGCTTATTCAGGGAAGACATACACTTCATGTTCGTTGTATTGAGCCTCATTCCAGACGGTCGCGCCTGTCCAAGTCTTCTTTAGTAGCCTCCGATGCCCATGCAGTTTTTGGATTGTTGTAGCTTTGCTATCATAGCTCGGCATAGCAGGTCCCAACCTGAGGTTAAGACCGTTTTCATTCAGCTACTTTCCCTGGGCCCCTGGGCCTCTAGGTGTATATAGAGGACATACTGTGAGCTTAGAGGCGTTGAGCTGAACCTACCGTTGTGTTTATTGCAGCCTTAAGGCGTGACGTCGATTGTTTTTTTTGGTGCGGGCAGCGTTACTTTGACGCCCAAGGTGCGTTGATAATCCGCACCCTTTAATGGAAAGAGCAAGCAGGATTGCCAATTGTGTTTCCATGTTTCAGGAGTATAGTCCCCCTTCAGTAGGTAGAATATGGCTTTGGGTATATTATAATAAGATCCCCATGTACACATATACCCTATTATAAAATGGTAGTTTCCATTTTCTTTTCCATTATCCCCATATATAACCCCAATGATATACTCCATATTGTCTCCACTTAAGGGGGACTATAACCCTAAACCCTAAAATCCTAAACCCTTGGCCCCTTATTCTATCTACCTAAGGGGGGCTATAACCCTAAATCCTAAACCCTAAACCCCATCTACTATCTACTTAAGGGGGACTATATTGGATCGCATAGTTGACTTTCAACAGCCCAAGGAGCCGTCAGAGCCCTGGTTCAGTGGTAGGGTACCTCTCTTATCCAAAACATCCTAAGTGCCTCTATGATGTAAAGTAGGGCTTCTATACTAAGACTGAGTAATCTGGTTTGGGCTAGTATCGCCTATGCTGGTACTTCGGATCCTAAACCCCCAGACCCTGAACCCCTAAAACCCTTAACCTTTGGGTGAATGGTCGTTAGTAGGCAATCGCAAGGAGCCTTACTTCAGTAGCTCCAGATGCTTTGCCCAATCAATACACTAAGGATGCAAATTGCCAGATGTAGGTACTGTTTACAGACTTTAGGGCCCAATGTAGGCATTATTTCTATACTTGGATCCCTAGGGAGATGGCATTCGTTTCCACTTCTCGTGTATTTTCTTCTGTCCCCTACTGAGAACCAGCAAGATCTCCAAACTCAGAACCTGCAGCGCCAGCAAGATATTAAGGTCAAATTCGTACAAAGGGTTGTCGCATAATTTCTTGCTTTGTTTCGCTCCAACGACTCTGAGACCAACTCTTTGCTTTCAACTCGATATCTCAAGCTGTAAGCCCAGACGGGTGACCTTGAGCCTTTTTACTCAAAGCCTTCAACCCTAACTTAATCCCCTCCACCGTAAAGCGCACCACTCTACACACCCTAAACCTGAAAAGTCCAAACCCTAAACCCCTAAACACCTGAGCCAGAAACACCTTACTAAGGTCATAGCCACCGGGCACTCCATGGGCGGCGTCCAGGCTCCCCTTATGAGGGTTGATGTAGGGATATATAGGAATACTGGAAGAGGAAATGGAAGCCATTCCTAGGGTTTAGGGTTTAGGGTTAGGGGCCTTTGATCTCCTTTGGGTTTAGGGCTTCCGAGGTGAGATGTAGGGCGCTGGATTTGGGTTTAGAATGCTTGCGCTGGATGTTGTTTGTTTAGCCTACCCCAAATCAGGAGGTTGATTGGGGACCCCTGTGCAGGGGCCCCCTGCGGATATAAATGCCCAAAGGGGCCTAATGGGGCCGAATGAGGTTTACATGGGTACGTCGGTTCCATGTGACTGTCCAGTTATACCTGAAGTAGAAGCTTCGTCTTCATAGGCTCTTCTTGCGCTTCCATGTGAGTTTAGGCAGGGATTCAGCATTTTTGTGGATGCAGGACGCAAGGATCAGGGATGATCAGGGCTTAAGTTTTAAGGCTTGGGTATAAAAGAAGCGGCAAGTGCCCCGCCCGTTTCTTGTGATCTCGCTCTACGCATGGTGCTAACCCTGGGTGCCGACAAGGGCGGAGGGTCTAGGGTTGTAGGTGGCACTGCCAAGCTCAAGGGCGATAACCGGTTCTGTGGAGATAAAGGTCGTTGTCATTTGTGTACTTGCTCCCAATATTGGAGTACTAGACTTTAATACATGTTTGTTTCCTGGGTTCTTATTATAGCAACTTATACCTAAAAAGTCGATACTCTTTTTTTTCTGGGGTGTACTCCCAACTAGGGTCCTACATTTGTCCTGCATAAGGCTGGACAGCCTTTTCTGCATCTCAGGGAGGTGCACTACAGAGTCCCTGGCAAGAGTCCTTATAGACTTGGTAGGCCCCTGGGGTATCTGATATTTTTCTAATGGCTTTAATAAGGGACCCTATATACTAATATTATTCAAAGGGTTTTAGGGCCCAACCCAGTAGATAGCCTGATATTTTGTCCACATCCTACTCACCACCAGCACTCTACTAGCAGTGCTTATCCCGCGTGGCTCTAGCAGGATTTGGAGCCTGGGGCTTGGGGTAGCAGAGTCTTCTAAATCAGTATTCTTCCTGTCCAATTTGCACAGAGTGCCTCGCAAAAATCAACCGGCACAACCCTGAAACCAAAAGTACCTCAAAGATGCTGGGATACTCCATGGTTTCTGATGCCCGGAAGCATGTAAGGAAGCGTGCCCACATTTGTGCTATAGTCTAAACTCCT
>CAJNIZ010044821.1:28985-42247 GCA_905231905.1 Symbiodinium pilosum
GGGCCCCCATTTTTGCGTAGGTGTGGTTTTTAGGTTTTCTAGATAGATATATATTTGTTGTTCAGAATTTCCTCCAAACAGTTCATCCCGTACCCCGGAGGGCGCCCCTGTGCTGAGATCTCACCAGCTGGTGCAATGCAATGTCTCTCTGACAGCAGCCTCTGTGGCCTGGCTGATGGGAAAGGTGGTTTAGGGTTTAGTGCTTCTAGGGCTTAGTGCTTTTAGGGTTTGGGGGGTTTAGGATTCAGGGGGCTTAGGGTTTAAGGTCGAAAAGTGATGTGGGTCTTACTAGGAGAGCTTAGACTTAATCCCCGCCCACAGATATTCACCGCCCACCATTAAACATTGGTTTAACAACAACTGTCCAAACAGAATGGGGTGCATATCACGGGGAAGGGGGTGCTTCGGAATCATTACAGGGGAAGCGACTGCTACAGAGGCCTCCCGCATCCCCTCTTCTGGTCGTGTGCATAAATTACTGCAACATTACCTCTACCTTGCCGCCACTCTAAATTCCAAAACGCTAAGCCCCTCCACCCAAACCCCTGAACCGTAATTCCTTCACCCTGAAACCTTCACCCTCTGGTTTGGCCATGATGCTATGGAGATGCAGATTCAAACTTTAGGGTCGTGAACTTCATATTGTACATCCGAAGTCTCCTTGAATCTGGGTCTCTTGCAGACCCACAACGCGACAACCTACGCCCGAAACTCGTGCCATTCCGCTGCCCGTAGCTAATGGGTCACAGTATGTAGGAAGTTCTTTAGGGCAGTATGTTGAGACAGAGCCCAAATGCTGCACAGCCCTCCCCCCCCCCCAGTAACTTAAGGACTAAGGGGGTGTCTGATCTTCGGGGGAGGCGATTCATCCCCTAAGCGCCCGCCCCTCAGCTAAGGCCTGGGCGTCTGGGCCTTGGAGACAGCTTAGGGTTTAGGACAGCTCTTGTGAATGCCATGAGGTTCAGGGGTATGTGGTACTCCAGGGGCCTAAGTTAAATAGTCACCCATATCATTCAGGGGACTATTGGAGGTACCCTGTACTGGAACTATACAAGGAACCCATAGGGCTATAAGATTGGTAGCAATTTAGGCTTCTACACAAGTTCCAAGCATGGGAAATTTACAAGGACGCCGGGAATGAAATACTTACATGCGTTGCTGGGCTTCCTGGCGAGTAGTGTTTTGGGGTTGCAGGGCCAAAAGCCCCATATGTCCTCTATAAAAAGCCAAAAAGAAGTCAGGTAAAGGATTTCCACAAGTGGGGTGAGCCTATCGCTCTCGGTACTGCAACATCAGACGCCTTTCGGATTGGGAGGCACGCGGTGATTCCATGGGAAAGGTTCTCGATGATTTTCCTAGGATCTTGCAGCATATGGTTTTCCGTATAGTAGTTTCCATTTTCTTTGCCATTATCCCTATGTAACCCCTATACACTATAGTAGTTTCCATGTTCTTTTCCATGATCCCGACAATACGGAAATAGCATTGTTGATGGACAAAATGTTGCGAGGCCAGCATATGATAGAACCACATCTCTCAGTGCTGGCCCTTGGTTAGCTGGGAATGGAGGAATGGAAAAGAAAATGGAAACTACTATGCTGGGTTATATAGGGACTACTAGAAAGCCCAATTCCTTCATTCCTAGCTAACTAAAGGCCAGAGTGTTTCGGTGCACACGGTCATTTAGGGTTCTGTCCGTCAACAGCACTGTACAGTGTCGTTGAGACAATCTTGTCTTCGATGCGCGAGGGCTCATCATGGGATTGTTTCTGCAACTCTCCCCTTCGAGGTCGCCCAGTCACATCACGGAGTTGTAAGGGTTGTTTAGGACTTTCTGCTAGCGAGTCTAAACAGGAACTTGGAGGGTTTTCTGGCACTCAGTGGCATTGCAGGCTATTCCCGAAACGGCGGAATCCACTTCGGAAATGAAAGTTTCAACCTGACCTGCCTCTCATTTGAACTCCTCGCATTGGACTTTCAGGTCCACTCACTCAACAAGGCCGTGTAGAGCACAAGTTGGTTTTGGGGTATCGCGCTCTGGCGTTGGGATCTGGGATTCAGTCAGTCGACTGTCCTGGCAGCGGATTTCCAGACAGCGTTCATGGCTTGCAGATCAGAGTCTTCGCCCCACCTCAGAGGCTCCCGCAGGTTTTAGGGATAAGGGTCGGTTCTGCATGTAGTTACAACAGTGACATGCGACGATCCACAAGACCAATCACAGTGCTCTGGGGCGTATTGTGGCCACTACTCACCAAAGGCTGTTTCACTTCTTTTGGCCCATATAGTGTACCAAGAAGACGGATGGGTCCCCTCATGCCATTCCTGCAGCACCATTCAAAATTCTTACTCTGTCCATGTTGTTTGTGTTCATACTTTGCAGGCACTTTGCAAGCTGACTCCCAAAAAGGCCCAAACAGGGACCCATACCCCCCTATTGACTACATAGACCTGCTGAGGTGAGGGTGAGCGAGTGCCTCGTCTCTGGATAGATCAGGTCCAGTGGAGTTTTTAGGGTCTCTAGCATGTCAACGTGGATGCTAGTCCCCGAGCTAGAGTTAGACTCGGTCTGGGGCATAGGCATAAGCCTTTCGATGAAGATACGCGCTTACTCGATGAAACCATGCCACACACACAACAAAGGATGAGAAATACAGGTTTTGCAAAGCCGCGTCTTGTGGCACATACTCCTCTGACTTGAAGGCATATATACCAGTAGAACAAAAGATGAGTTAACGTGACTCCAAAAACGGGTTCAGGAGCACTCGTTCGTTTATTGTCATGTACTGAGGAATTCACTCAAAAGGTCCAAGTAATACAGTAGGATGGAACTGGGGAGGGAACTAGCCACCAGATGATTTGGATCAGTTTTTTGCAGTTCGCCCGTACACCCAAGCAAAGACACATAGGAATTTGGGCTCTAATCTGGTTTTCGGCCTATTTAGGTAACTGGACCCTCAGTGTCATACATTATGAGCAGCACTTATGGGCTCAATTCACGACCAGTATTGGTACTTGGAGGGTCAGGACTAGACCACTTCTGCAATTAGGAGATGCGATTAGGCCAGGGCATGTGGTCTTTCGGGTGGGCGAACAATAGCCTTGATCGTGGACACTAGTTTCTCTTGCAGTTACCTTTTCAGGTTCTCTCTGCGAATTCCATAGAATGCATCACGACACCCTATCCTTGTCTCAATTTCCAAAAACCCTGAACCAGCTGAGGACTGGAACTCAGAAGCTTTCTGTGCAATCCTGTACTGAGAAGGTCGGCGATGACTCTTGTCTCGGCTATGTTACGGGCATCATAGCGTAGTACGGCGCTTTTTATCAGGATACGCCAGACGACTTGTCATGCTTGGGAATACAGGTTCGTTACGGCAGCTCCCACCCTACAGCCTTTATCTTGAATTGCTGCGTTTTACCTTTCTAAGAGGGTTGAGGCCAGGAACAATATAGGGGCTCCGGAGAAAACATCTGGCCGTCATCAAAACTGGGCTATTCGGAGATGCGGCAGATGCAGGAAATCTTGGCACCACTCTAAGCCTACAATCCCTGAGAGCACTTTGAATTCTCTACAATTCCCTCGCTTATCCTGAACCCTAAACCCTGAACTCCAAACCCTGAACCCTAAACCCTGAACCTTGAATCCTAAACCCTCAACTGAACCCTAAACCCTGAACCCTAAACCCTGCATCCTAAACCCTGAACCCAGGATCCCCAAGGGCGTGTAGCCCAGGAATTGCATCATCCTAAGGAGCAGAAGTGATGCAGGATTTCCTGTGGCGCTTAAGGGTGTGTTGGGGAGGGAATATAGGTACTACTTCTTTAGGAGAAAGGGATCCGCCACCCTTAGGTCAACCAAACACGGTACATCCCAGTCTTCTGAGGCATGTTTGGCAAGGGCTAGACATGCTTGGTAGCGTAGGGGACAAGAAAGAAAGCCAGCATGATGCCTTCGATTCCGGAATATCCGCCCAATCTAAAACACGCAGTCCACACCCCTAAACTTTAAATTTTGAGGGTGAGTACAGGATCTCTGTCAAAGAGACATTGGCACACACACTTTTTCACACATGTTGGGGTACTTGGAGCCCCGTTATAGTGCTTAGGTTTAGGCATGCCTTTCCAAAGGGGGGCATCCTGTGCCACCCGGTGTTCCATGAGTTCCGAATTGTATAGGGTGTGCCCTAGTTCCAGACGTAGCAAGGTGGCACCCTGATTTTGGGAAGCCACAAACTTGGTGACGGCGGGCTGGAAACTGGAGTTGTTGGAGAGAGCAGCACCCTAAACCCTAAACCCTAAACTGACTTGGGGACGCTTTGGTGCTGGGAATGGGCCAATACAACAGCTGGATTGGGTGTCATGTTGGTACGACTACAGGGACGCCGTCCTGTGCTGACTAATGAATTAAACCAATGCTCGAAAACCTCAAGCTAAATGTAGTTTACTATAGTATAGTATAACATAACATATTATATTTTAGTATACTATTATATACTATAGTATTCTATAATACATTAGTATACTGAGCCCTAAATCCTCAACCTGAGGACCTCAAGTGGCATCTTCTCGATGGCAATTTTCTGCAGCACATTGCCACGGGCATGTGCGCGCCTTGCCTGCACACGACACTGCTATCAGGGAACCTTGGGTAATTCAGGTAAGGGTTTCAGGGTAGCATGCCATATTAGATTAAGGACGTGCTAACCGTCCCCCAGCGTTGCATATCCAAAAGCCCCTCAAAGTAGCCATGCACGTCAAGAAGTCACGTTGAGAGTGCAAACCCTCAGTCTATTCCCCTTGATGTATAGAAGCGCTTAGATGGTTGAAAAAAGTTTTTGGGGGGTACATGACTGCAATTCACCCAGGATTGTTAGGAAGTAGTGTTGTTGATTATTGTTATTGATGATTCGGGCTTTTACATGACATGCCCAACAAACCCTCATGTAGACCCATATTCAATGATCCTTTCCGTTTTATTCTGTGTAGTGGGGAAACTAACCTATGGGTGCCTTTCCGGGCCAGCACAGATTCCTACAAGCCAGAGTTTCTTTGCTACTTACAATGTGGCTTCAAATACCTTGAAGTGGATGCTGAGCACAGACCCACTTATAAGTCAACTTTGAACTTTCCATGAGCTTTCACGTTGTTTAGCGCGCAGAACTGAAGCCATCTCCCGTCCGGATGGTCCAGTGAGAATGAAGCCCACACGGAAATTAAGACGTGCGTGACCAATTGGACGGCCCAGCCACCCACTTGGGCCTCGTGCTCCCCATGCCCACTCAGGCCTCTTGCTTCTAGCTGCATCTAGGCTTTGCCCGGAGCCTACTAGCAATACCTTTGTGTCGCCCGACTTGCTGTAACAGAGACAAAGTAGAACAGATACGGGTCCTTATACTTAATTGTTTCATGGGTATTTTTACAGGGGACTCCCTGATTGTCCATCTGCAGCTTGTTTTCGTGAAGTATTCTTAGGTTCTTGGGGATTGTTGGGGTTTGGACCGGGGAGCATCGATCTGTTTCCCTTCTGCGAGGCGGGTGAGGTGAAGTCGTTTACAGTGGCTGCAGCGTAGCGTATGGATGCGGTTCCTTTTTTTTGAACTCCCTATAAGAAGGCTAAACGTAGATGTATAGGCCTGCACTGGAGCAATGGGTTTAGTTCCGGAAGCACCCAATGCCAGGGCCCTTCATGTCCATAATGTCTCATGCCATACCGCTACCCTAAACTCCATATAGGGTTTGGGGTTTCGGGTTTAGGGTTTTAGGGTTTGGGGTTTACGATTTAGGGTTTAGGGTGAAGGGTTTGGGGTCCAAGCCCTAAACCCTAACGCGGAATGACAGCGAGGCAGATGTAGCCGGATCTCCCGGCACTGACACTCAGCCAGCAAGAGCACATGAGCCAGGCTAAACTCCGTAAAGGGGATTATATTTCATATAAAGCCTTCGGTTTCCAGCCCAAGGCTGCCATTATAAAGGATTTAGGGTTTAGGGTATGTAGGGTTGGGGTCACATGATAGGGGTATAGGTATAGGGGTATAAGTATAGGGGATATTTGTCTATTTTGGGACATTTAGGCTTTAATAGGGTTTCCAAAATGTAGACGCCCATTTTGGGGGATCCTTAGAGCAGGGATTACACTCTATTCGGTGTAGCTTGGCGTAAAATTCAGGCAATGTGACGGGCTGTAGGCCTCTAGCGTCAGTCACGACACAACTGTCTAACAATGCCTTGCGGGCTTACTTTTTCAAAAGCAAGTACGAAACCTCAACCCTAAACCCTAAACCACCCTAAACCCGGAACCCTAAACCCTAAACCCGGAACCCTAAACCCTAAACCACCCTTAACCCTAAACCCTAAACCTGGGTTCAACGGCGATGAAGCCTGAGCTCTTGTGTTCAGGGAGTGTGCCCTTTTCTGCATATTCCTGCACTGTAAACTCTATATATAATGGGGTATATAGGGTATAGGGTTTAGGGTTTAGGGTTTAGGGATTAGGATTTAGGGTTTAGGGTTTAGGGTTTAGGGGTTATAGTCCCCCTTAAGTAGATAGAAACCTTAGGTCCCTTTCAAGGGATCTATAGGGGTTATATAGGGGTTNNCTTAAGTAGATAGAATATGTCTTGGGTTATATCATAATAAGATCTCCATATACACCATATTCTATCAACTTAAGGGGGACTATAAACCCAGTTCCCATTTCATTGTCCATTTTCTTTTCCATGTGGTTCTCCATTGATGGGGTAATTGGAGCATGCAGAGAGGGGTTTCAGAAAGCATTTGCGAGGTTTTGCAGCTTGAGGGTTGAAGTCAAGGAATGGCACCTTTTGGGGGAAGATAGGTTTCCTGCTGTAGGGAATGAATGAAGAGGCAGGCTAGTACAAACAGATAGATGTTCATGGGCTTTCTAAGGCCAAGCAGTTACGGAGCCAGACTCACTTCATAGGCGGTTTTCCTGCACCTGACCTTGTACTCATCCTTAAGCACCAAACTCTCTACCCGAACGCGCCAACTCAGTTTTCAGGGCCAAGCAGGAGAGTGTCGTACCTGGCTGGGCATATTTTCTGCGCAGGGCATTGGGCAACGGTTGGTAGAAGCTTCGGCTGACCTTTGGTGGGCTCGTTTAGCCGGCTATCCCCATCCCTCCTTCACCGCCAATGCACATCCGACCCTCCAGTTGTTCGACTAAGTTCATTTTAAGCTTCTTGGGTTTGTCCAAGCTCCGTCGTCCCCTTCTCCACAACTCCCCCCAAGTCATCCCCCATTCCTGTTTGCCACCCCTTGTATCATGGCTACTGCCATTATCCTTGACCGCATCATATTTGAGCTGAACACCGGCGGCTGCTTACCCACGGCAAGGACAGATATTCCGAAATCAACCTTGCGCCCTGCGACAACGAGGACCGGACGGCAGCTGCAAGGAAAAAGCCCTCGCAGTCAGGGAAAAAATGGAAAACTACAGAATTCCATCTTCTTCATCTCTTGCTCAGGCTCCTAACACTTCACGGCTTCCCTCCCCCCTAATATTAAACCACCCCAGAAATGCAAAATACTCCCCATTGTGGTATAGTACAGTCCAGTGGGCATATTCGATCTTGGGGGGGGGCTAATATGAAGGGGAGAGGGTTACCTCGTGTGGCAAGTCGATTCTAAATGTCTTTGCGACACTGCACGCTTGCTTGTAGACGGAACGACTTCAGTGAAGTGCGTTCTTTGGCGTGTGCCTTTTCAGCATTCTACTTTGATGAGTCATAAGAGCCTCCAAGCGCTTGAGCCGACATCACCTTGCACGGTTGACCAACTTCCTTGGCGATGCAGCTGAGACGTGCTCACGACTTCATATCACCAACACGGAGGTGTTTCATGGTTTGTAAGCTGTATCACTATCCGTCAGAGTCACCCCTGGAAATCTACCACAGTCCCCATAGATAGCCAGGGCACTTGAAAGCTCCATATGCGACACCTTGAAAACTTAAGGGCTTCCAGTGTGAGAGGAGTTGGAGACGCCGGGGATTTGGAGATTTTCGCGAGAAGGCCGGTTAGGGTTTGGGGTTTGGGGTCGCAAGAAGGCTGGAAGATTCAAGGATATTAAAGAAATCGGAAGAACTAGGAAAATAATTGCCCGTACGTTTAGGGTTTAGGTATAGGATTTAGGGTTTGGAGGTCCTTCTGTGACGACACCAACAGCACTCCTCACTAATTTCGAGACCCCACTCCAGCTGGCTGGGCCTTTATGTTGCCAAGAAATATCCTGCAGATGTACAAGGCCCTAACCCTAAACTGCTCCTAACCCTCAAGTTTCCGTTTTCTTATAGCCCCTATATACCCCAATGTGCCTTCATAGAACTCTGTAGTAGCCTCCATTTACTTTTCCATGATTTCTATATGCCCTGTACAATCCCATATTCTCTGACCTTTTTTTTAATGATGAAGGGGGCCGCCCCTTGCAGCTTTGCCGGATCTAGGTTACTGGGGGGTTGTACGGAATAAGGAACTATATTCTATAGGGAGTATCTATCATATTCCCGTATAGAGTACTAACTGCCAGCAAGTCCAGACCCTAAACCCTATGGGGTTCATGTTCCTTTATTCTCTCATTCACTGCCAACCACCAGGAAAGTCAGACCCTAAACCCCATGGGGATCATATTCCCAGGAAGCCCCAAACCCTAAACCCTATGGGGGTCATATACCCTTATTCACTACCAACCACCAGGAAGCCATAGACCCTAGATCCTGAGGCCTTAGGGCTTCAGGATGTTTCCCTGAACGGTTTCAGGCCTCAAGGTCTGGCTCCGCTATTGCTACTACATTGCTACCGTCAATTTAGGCGGTTTAGGGATTTAGGGTTTGGGTTTAGGGGACCTTGCCTTGGGGTTGTAAGGTTTAGGGTTTAGCCTTTAGGATGGTGTAGGATTTAGTGTTTAGGGCTGCAGACGGCAGCGCAAAAGAGCTACAGGCACCTACAACATGTTGGCTTAGGGTTCAGGATCTAGGACTTGGGGTTACAGTCACCAACACAATGTTGCCTTGGGGTTTAGGGTTTAGGGCTTGGGGTTTTCTTGTATTCTGGCTGTGTGCGAGCCCAGATGCCACAATAGGGCCTAGGGTTACAGCCACCGACGCAAGGTTCCATTAAAGTTTGCGGTTTCAGTCGCGGCAAAACGCTGGTTCAATTTTTCAAAAGCCTGATATGGCTTCTGATTAGATGGAAGTCGTCAGCTCACGCAGTGTGTGGGCTGGGCATGTTCAAGAGGCTTAGATACACGATGCCAGGAAATATGTTGAAAGCCCAAAAGATTATCAATGCCAGAGTCCCAGATATCTGGTATATTTAGGGTACAAGGTGAAACTGATCTCAGAATGATGTTTGCAACTATTCAGGCCCCTGCAGCAGCAGGAAGGGCCTAGCTGCCAGTCTTCTTCCATGACGATTTGTGCATGCAGCGTTCGCTGCAAGGCGTACTTGTAATTCCATATACCTACAGTTTTTCCGGCTAGACATACCAATTCAGCGAGTAATAATCCTTAAGCTGTATGCAACAGGGACACAGCTGAGGTTCTCCAAATATTCAACAAAAACCCCAAACTGCCAAAGGGGACCACCTTGTTTCAAAGGAGGTCATGGAGTTTCAGCCTGTCATGCGTGCGCGAGAATACTGAGAAACCCGTATGATGGGTTACTGTACCACTTTTTGCTTCCATGAAATGCCATGAGTATGTCTTGGAAATATCTCCCTAACCTCTGTTACTGCCCCCTAGTATATGAGAAGCCCGCGTGATGTCTTTCTGGGAGGCTTCCTGGTGAACCATGGAAGTGACTGGCTGTCAGCAAACAAGTGCATCAGCACCTCGCCCGGGAAGAGCGCGATTGAGTTTCTGAAGCTTTTGGGACCCCCCAAAACGCGTCGAACTGTTTGTTCCTGATGGCTTCTACTAAATACCAACGCTCTATGCTAAGCAAGTGTTTCTCCGAACCTACGGGTCCCTGTTTAGGGTCGGGCAGCACTACTTTCGATTACTTGACAGTTTCATGGATAGATTGAATTGGGGTCCGAAATTGGGACACTACATCACCAATCTGGTTGAGAGTACCTGTCACGAGACTTGCATTTTCCCCTGGACTTCCAAGCCATGAATTGGTATCTCCACGTTTTTGGGCATCAGACTTGTGGCCTCTTTGCAAGACTTAAGGTACACATCCTTGCGTAAACCAAGAGGTTGCAGAACTACAGCTTGGGCTGGTCACCGGCGGGTTTAGGCTTTGGAAAGAGCCATTGTGTACTTACGGCTTGCAACTACAAGGGCTCTAAACTCAAGTTCTTACCAAATGAGCTATAGTCTAAACTCCTTAAAGGGGGATATATGGGGGATTATATAGGGGACGATTATTGGGCTTATTAAAGGGGATACTAGGAGTTTAGACAATGGGTCAAATGGCTTTAGGCCCCGGCCTCATTCTCTCACAAGAGCTGTGCAAAGGAGAATCCGGCAGATCCGGGGTTTAGGGTATAGGGTTTAGGGTTTCCCCAGAATAGGGACATGAAGAGAATGAATCAGAAAATCAATTTATGATTTTGCATCATCTAGCGGTAAGATAGGGAATTCGTTTCAATACTGAGAGGGTTGGGTTACGCTAACATCTCAAGTATGAGCCCCATAAATATCACATGACACGTGTAGGGCTCCAGCAAAGGGAGTCAGATTAGGCAAATCTTCTGGGTGGTGGTAGGTCATAGACTAAGTGCAGCAGAGTGATAAAACATACTCGTGCTGCACATAGAACAGGTGTCATCATAGTGACGAACATTATGGACCTAGACTCTTTACATATTGATAGTATAGGGTACCAAAGAAGGCCCGCAAAATGAAACTGGGAATTCTTCACGCCCTTGCACCACGCTTAGATGGACCCTTCTGTTGATGGTTTCTTCCCAGTGCCCCCTAACCCTCAGGCCGTCGCACCTATGTAGGTTTAGGGTTTAGGATTTCAAGCGCAAAATTAGGGTATTCCTAGTGACAACCACCTCCTCTCCATCTGAAAGTGACGTAGCGTAGATTTCCAAAGGTACGGTAAGGTGACCTTTGACGCGATTCATCTCTTGAAAATCGAGTTTTGGTTACGGTGTAGTTTTGAATCTCCCCCGAAACTACAAGCTAATATGAAAGCTGATGTGGTCCCCTTTTTGAGTTTTTATAGGGCCTTTTTGGGGGCATCCAGGTGTTTGGGGTTTGTATCAATTGTTGCAGGCACCCATCCGCATGCAGATGATCCCAGCATACTCAGCGCCAGCCTTACTCCAGATCTTTGCCCGTTGAGTAGTTTTTTTTTGGGGATACTATGGTACCCAATGTAGAGTAAGATTACATACTTTTTTGGGGGTATAGTATTTTATATAAAGGATATAATCTTACTAGGTTCAACCACCAAAAAAACACTACTCAGTTGGCGTGACGCCATTTGAGTTCAGGGGCTTGGTATGTACAGTAATCTGGGTAGGCCCCTCGGATATTGAATATTTTCCCTAATGGCCTTAATAAGGGACCCTACATACTAATATTTTTCAAAGGGTTTTAGGGGCCAATCTAGTAATAGGGTCTAGGATCATCTTGACCAGGGTTTGCAGAAGAACGAAGCAAGTCCTGCTTGATTCATCCAGGGAAGCCGCCTGCAAGCAGATCGCCCGTCACCCCAATGATTCACCGCATACCCTCAAGGGCACCTCTTGCATTATTGTACTTCTAGATTCCTGGCATAATAACAGTACACGTTATCTCCAGAAGGGGCCCAAAATGATGCTTGCAATTACTCCGCGAGTCCCTTCGTTATGCGGATGTTCCAGCGCATGGGTAGCTGCCAGCGTTAGACAAAATATTCCCAATATCTACGACCCGTATACAGCCTAAACTCTATCGACCTTAAACCCTAAACCCTAAACCCTGAGCCTTAAACAGTTTAAGTTTCTGAAGCTTTAGATTCCCTAGCAGGCTTGCCAATTATGAGACCTCTTTCAATTCAAAGAGAGCCAAAGGGATAGGGTTTCATCATGCTATTGACAATCCCCACCTAAAGCGTGTAGGCTATTCCAAGGATATGGTAGTTTCCATCAATGAGGCAGGGCTTTCCCCAACATATTAGAACCCTTATTATGACGAACCCCCAGCATGGTACCATGAATTCTTGGAAACGGATATTGCCCCAATGACCACACAGTCATTTCCAGGAACCTGTTGACATGCCAACCCAGAGTTCAAACCCCTGTAAAGTTTAGGGTTTAGGGCTGCAAGCCAATGAACTTACTACAGAAGCTGGGTGACATAGGGAATATATAGAGGTGTTGACCCAATAATGGAGACTCGCATGAAAAAACAAACGGACACTGAAACTGAAACTGGAGTAACATCAGGCTCCATAGGGAAAGTATGCAATATCATTGTCCTAGATTCCTTGTACAATTACGTTCTAGGGATCTCGCCTGGATTTCAAAATGGTATTGGTAATTACTCCGGCCCCTGTTTTATGGTCGTTTCCCAAAATAAGGTGACCCCAATATGGGCGCCAAAACGCTGTATTTTTCTATTCTAGGGACCCCCAAAAAGCTACTTCTAATTTTGGGCAAGTGCACTATGCAGCTGCAAGCACACAGGCCTCGATGTCTGTGAGTTTGGCAATGACCAGACTTGGGAATTAACGGCAAGCGGCAAGTTCCGCAACACGCTGGGAAGCATCTCGGCATGGTGTGCTTTGAGCTGAATTGCTCTAGGGCTTTCAGCTGGATAGAGATGATTTGTGTGGGTTCCTTGTGGTACGGACGGTATATGATTCCTTGTTATAGGTGGGCGCTTGGTTTTGGCCTTCCACACCAAAGAAAAGAATATCTTGTACAGATGATAGAACCGATGATGTTGGGTTTGTTGATTAGGACCTAGGGCCGGGGTGCATTGAGAAAACAATGAATGTGGAGCATGTGTAGAGAGCATTAAAGGTATATGAGTGACAGTACCTGCCCTTGCCCCACAAAGATCCCATGAGCACGTGCCCTCAATACTCGAGTGTCATAAATAAGCAAGAACCGGTATCCTCATGGCTTAAGCCAGAGGTCGCTTTGTGCCTTACGCCCCCACACTATTGGGCTCCTTTACCCCTGCCAACCCTCAGCCTATTATAGGGGCCGAAATAATTTCCGATACTGATCCCTATATGGTATAGGGTACCTAAAGCAGACATCGCGGCTCAAGGTGACGTAGCTCCTTCCCGCGGTTTGAGCC
>CAJNIZ010044822.1:208-34025 GCA_905231905.1 Symbiodinium pilosum
AAACCCTAAACGACAAACCCTAAACCGGTGGGTCCATTGGGGATCTTTCTCAGTGATGGGCTTTGCCAGGCCAAGCCGCAGAAACAGGTCCTTTGAGATCTCAATGTCAGCTTGGACGTCATCATCGGTGAACCTCTGAGTTCAGCAATGGAACTTCAGGGTTTGGGGTTTAGGATTTGGGGTTTAGAGTTTTGGGTCTTGAAGGTTTAGGACTTAGGGTTTAGGGGTTTAGGGTTTAGCATTTAGGGTCGAAGTGTTTTGGGCTCTTTTGGTTTGAGGGCCGGGGGATCTTCGGTTTCTAGGGCCTTGGAAAAGAGAATAGAAACTATTACATTATCATTCTACCGGGGTTATTTGGGGATAATGGAGAAGAAGACGGAGACTACTACTTAGGGATTTGGTTTCTAAAGCCCTAAACCCTAAACCCCTAAACCCTAATTCCTAAACTCTAAACCCTAATCCCTAAACCCTAAACCCTAAACCCCCTAATAGGCTGTTGCCTTTTGGAGCTTGAATGCTTGAGGCTGGGAGCCAACACTGATGCCAAAGATGTCGAGGCAGGATGCGGGGGTCTCTTTTTTCATCCCCTAGCCCTACACCTGAGCCCTAAACCCTAATTACTCCTTAAACCCTAAACTCCTAAACCCTATAACTCCTAAACCCTATAATCCCTAAACCCTAATCCCTAAACCCGAATCCCTAAACCCTAATCCCTAAACCCAAATCCCTAGACCCTAATTCCTAGACCCTAATCTCTAAACCCTGAACCATGGCCAGACGTCCTGGTATGCAAAGTCTCACCAAGGTTGATTTATAAACTCTATGCAGTCATCGTTGCCATGAATATACTGACGAGGGGCTTAGGGTTTAGGGTTGAGGTTTAGGGCTTCCCTTATAGACGCCAAAATTCTGTAATCCAATGTTCCCCACCCTCGCAGTGGGGTTGTTAGATCTTAAAGTAGATGTTGTCCTCGCTCGACTGGAAGCTGACTTTAGTGACCAGCCACCACGTATCACTGCAGTGCCCAACCACCAAGTATCCCTGCAGTGCTCAAGCGCAGAGTATCCCTGCAGTGCCCAACCACCAAGTATCCCTGCAGTGCCCAACCAATGAGTATCCCTGCAATGCTTAACGGATGTGCCCAACTGCAAAGTATCCCTGCAATGCCCAACCACCAAGTATCCCTGCAGTGCCCAACCACCAAATATCTCTGCAGGGCCCAACCGAAAAGTAGCCTTGCGGTGCCCAACTGCAGAGTATCCCTGGAGTGCCCAACAGCAGAGTATCGATATTCTTGCAGCGCATTTGCAGTGCTGCAAGGAAGACAGTTGAGGGGGGCAGGGAAGCGTTACACTTCTTGTGCAATAACGGCTTTAGGGTGGGGATGCTCGAAGTAAATAATTTACAAGGACTCTCCCAAAAAGGGCCCCTACTTTGTTGTAAACTTTCGTGGCCGTAAGGCACTTTCTAAACCAGTGTCTCATTATCCATCTGTTGTATTTTTTTTTCGTGCTATTTTTCCCTTGCGGGTGGTATATCATACATCTCATAATCTATGTGCGTATATATATATATATAGACTTGTATATATATATATATACACACGCTACACCTCAAGACCCATATTGAAGCCCTGCGAAGCAGCGGCTTTGTTCTAGGCAGCAGCAGCAGCAGCAGCAGCAGCAAAAAGAACATGAATCCTAATCCTTTCGACCTGAACCTTTGCCCTGCCTGAACCAGGCTTAAGGGTTTAGCGTTTAGGGTTTAGGGTGTAGAGTTGTAGAATAATGGCAGTTTTGCTCTTTTCTATGGGTTTCGGGCCATAAGTTTACCAATTTCTTGGCTGCAGGCAACGCTAAGCGCTCAACCCCAAAGTCCTGAAATCTGCAGTTGCAGCTTTAGAGGTTTTGGGGTTTGGGGTCTAGCCAGACCTCTAGCTTTAGGCACCAAGCCCACGGGAAAGCTTCACGCAACACTTGGAGGGACAAGAGTTTAGGGTCTAGGGGGATTTAATAAGTAGGCTTATAATAGGGAAACTGGGATAACTGGTGTTATCATGTGGCTTACAGGGGAGTATTAACCCAGGAAGTTCGATCCTCAATCTTGTATGGGGGGTCCCAAAAATTTGCCTCTACTCTACTTCTTCGGAAACTGCAAAATCACCAAGGGACAGCGCCGGAACGGGGTTGATCTCCACTTGCGAAAAGTCGAGAGTTTTCCTCTTGTGCCATTTGCTTTGGATGGTTCTTGTTCGAAATGCTTGGTGTGCAGAAGTTCAGGGGAGTCGAGTTTAGGGTTCAAAGTTTAGGTGTGGGCATGCACCTTTCTTCTCTCTCTACAAACCGAGCGCAAGGTTTGAAGTGCATATTCCCCTGGCTTTGTACCCTTATTAAACCCTACACACCAAACCCTAGACGACTGAACCCTAAACCCCTAAATCCCAATCCCGTAACCCTCGCTTAACCCTGAAACTCCTCAAGCCTAAGCCCCTCACCGAGGAGTAGATCTTAAAATCTTACAACCCTAAATCCAAATAAATCCAAAATCCCTAAACTCAAACACCTGAAGTTTAAACTCCGGGCCGTAAAGAACTCAGCATCTCGAACCCTGAACTCTTAAGCCCCAATCCTGAACCCCCAGGCCAATATCCGAAACCATCAAGCCCTAAAAGCCTAAAACCCCAAACCCTAGACCACTAACGCCTCCTCCCTGACCCCAAAATTCGAAACCCGAACAACCCCCAAAACCCTAAAATCCCACACCCGGAAGCCTAAACTTAAACTCCCATAAGAAAACTGCCAAAACGAAATCTCAGACAATAAAACCGCCGAAAACTCCCAACCTCAGGCCCCAAATCCTTATCCTCCTGCAAACTGACGTAGAACCTGTAAGAGGGCCCCATAACAACTTTTTGCTAGGTGCATATACAAAACCCAAGCCCCAAACACTACAAAAATGAACACCAGACCCTGAACCCTCATCCCTAAACCCAGAACCCTGAATCCTAACCCTGAACTCTACAACCGAATCCCTAAGCCAACTCGAAAGCATTGGCTGAGGGTCTGATCCATCTGCAGGAAGTCACGGTGGGCAGCAGCAAACCTACGATGGAGACCGGGAAATCTTCCACCAGTTAGAACCCCCAACATATTGCAATTCTGGGGGGTAGAAGGCAAGGCATATGGTAGTTTCCCCCAAATAGGGGGACCCCAATATAGACCCCAAAATACTATAGTCCTTATTATTGGGACCCCCCAAAAAGGTACCCCTAATTTTGGGAAACCCCCAATATAGGATTGTGCAAAGTTTACTCAACTCAAGGCTCTCAGAGTTTTGGATTCAGGGGCAATGGGCAGGGTTTAGTGTTCAGGGTTTGAAGTTCAAGGTCTGAAAAGCTACATGTTGTTGGCTGCTGGGGTTCAAGACCCTTGGTGAGTAGAATGCATTTTGTGGGGACATCTTGGGATCTGCCAGTGTTGTGATTTGGGGCCTAGGGTGGGCTTTATGGGGGGACGGGGTGGGCTCGGGGGGGGATTGAGGCTTGGAAGATTGTGGCGCTGGGGAAACCGTGTGGGTTAGCCATGTATCACAAGCATGGATACCTACCTGAGGGGCCCTGTAGCCAATATATCTTCGAGCCGCCTGGCGCCCCTGCAATAGCTTTGACTATTAGAACCCTAACCCTAATCCCCCCAAAGAAGGAAGAACACCAGAGCTGGCCCTCCACTGCTCCTCACCCTAGTGTGGGGACCTAAATAATTACTACTATAGGTTTATTTGCGGTGCCCTTTCTAGATTATGCAGAACATCGGTACTTATTTATAGGCCGGGCCCTGATAGTACGTGAGCCCTAGCCTTCTTTACCAGGGTGACTGCATCCCCTAAATCCTAAACCCCAAACCCTAATCTCTAAACCCTAAACCCCAAACCTTTAATCCCTAAACCCTGAACCCTGAAACCTAAAACCTAAACCCTACACAAGCTTGCATCTGAGGGGCTTCTTTAACAGCTCACGCGTCAGTCTTGCAATTCGTATGGACTCTCTCGCATACCTTGGCTGCACTGCGGCTTCATACTTGTTGAGTCTCCCGCCACGAAAACAATCGTCTTTTTGTTGTAGCAGGCTTACTTACTTGTTGCTAATAGGGAATTCGGGAATATGGTCCCTATATAATCCATATTTTTTCATATAAGATGCGCTAGAATCTAAACTCCTAGTAACCCCCTGCATAAGCCCTATAATACTCCCCGATATGACCCCCTTTGAGTAGTTCAGACTGTAGCTCATATACCAACATATAGTATGTTCCCTTTTTCCCTACCACTCACCAGTAAGATTCTTCAGGGCCGAAAGGTTGCCTACTCAACCCTAAGCCCTAAAGCCTAAACCCTGCGTCTAAACCTTCATGCGGAATTCGCTGAGCGTGTCCCAAACTGTAGGGTTGGGAAATATGGGACCCTGGTATGCGCTCTGAAGCTTGGAGGTCTTGTATAGGTTTAGGGTTTAGGCTTTAAGGTTTGGGGTTTAAGGTTAGGAGGACCCCCCCCCAACCTGTAATAGCTGTAAAATAGGAATATAATGGGACTCTACTATAATCCATATCATTCCTTATGCTCACTGTTACAAGGTGGGGGTCAACCTAAGCTTTAAGGCTTAAGGATACATATTGTGCACGCCAGAAAAAAACCCTACAACATCAATTGAGGGCCACAAGTAGGACCCAGAAAACAAGTAGATTTCCACATTAGGGGTGCATGGTTAGGACCTTACATGAACAGGACGTATAAAGACAAATCTGGCATGCTGCGCAACATAAGATTCCTAGGGCCTGTATAATCTAGAGAATACTTAAGAAGCTCACAGCAAAACAGGATTTCATCTCCATGTCTGGGGTAACTTTGGGGGCCCTATCCAATCTTTTTATGGTTTTATAGGGATGGTACAATGTATGGATTCAGGAAAGTGATAGTATGTTCTAAGCTTCCCCTGGTATGGCAGCTTTTGGTCAGAAGTTATAGGTGGGTTGAACTAAGGATCAACATTTTGGAAGGTGGACAGGGTTTAGGGTTAAGGGTTTAAGGGGACTAACGGGGGAAATGGCTAAATGGTATAAACATTGTCTGAAGCTCACTGCAGCCGGCTAGTATCTGGGCAAAGCATACTTATTCCTAATCGTCTCTACGATGAAGGGTGAGCAAGTTGGAGCTCCTTGTATTTTACTCAGATAGCGTACGGACACGGATGGCTGCAGCGCCGGGGGTCCCGGAGAGACCTACTGTACCTGGTCTTGCTTTCCAGAGCCTGGCAGCAGCACTCATTTCTTCACAATCTTCACAAAGTCTTGCATGAGGCTCTGCCACTGGTTTTTGTGGCTTGCTATGTTCATCCAATCTTGACCGGCCACCGCCACTATGTCTCGTTCAAGGTCCCCGTTCAGTACCGATTCAAGGTCAGCGTAAGACAGTCTGAGGGTTTTTCGTTACACAACGGCACCCCAACCCCAAACTAAGAACCCCTAAAGAGCCCAAATCAAATTTGGCAGGGTTGGGTTCCCGAAGACTTCTTGCTTTTTTAGGCAAAGCAATAACTGCTTTTGATACAGCCGCCCGGACACGAGACCCTAAAGCCTAAACCCAACCCGAAACCGCGGGTTCAGGGTTGGTTAAGTTGGGGGTGCCCCTGGATGCTTTGGGGATCCTCAGTGGACCCTAAACCCTACCCTACACGCTATAGACCCCCAATTGGAGCAAGATTTCCTCCATCCACCGCAGGCAGCAGGTCGAAACCGCGAAGCCGTTGGATTATAACCAAGCCATTCCTCGGAGAATCACTTCTGCCTGACCCAAATATGGGGGTTTCCCAAAATTAGGGGTACCTTTTTGGGGGTCCCAATAATAAGGACTATAATATACTGGGTCTATATTGGGGTACCCTAATTTTGGGAAACTACCATATCAGTTCTTGTGTCTAGGGCTTTGATGTCATGGCAAAGCAGGCGCTCAGGCCCAATCTGCGTGAGCTTGCACACTGTCTCGCTCAGCGCTTTGTGACATCGCTCCGCATGCTGCACGGCTTCCTCTGTCGGCCTCAGCCTGGGATGGGGTGCCCCATGGCTTTCTTGTCATGTGGCCTCACTGGCAATACGCTGGAGCGCTAGAAGGCAGAGGTGCTCGGAAGTGTGAAAACAGGGATGCGGGAGGGTCTGGGTGGGGCGGAAAGATTAGGGCAAACTTTTTGTGGAGATCATGGGGCTAATTCTTCGGAGTCTACCACACTTTCATGACTCATTTCATTCTCTCTAGATCCCCCTAACACCCAAACCTTAAACACAAGGCCCCAGACCTGCGTCTTTAGGGCCCTAAAGGGGTAGCCCTGAAGCATTCCGCAAGGATCAAACTGAGAAGCAACCCATGCCCACCACAAAATCCAGTCAACAGCGCTGATAAAGTCTTGCTATGCTTGAAAACGTCCTGAACCCTAAACGCCCTCAGGCCAGGTCAGTCTCTTGTACCGTCGCGGATTCTTGGAAAAGAACTCCAATGCAGATGTAAACACCTTACCGGTATTCGGTAGGTCTTTTTGAGGGTCTAAGGCTTAAGGTCTGCCATTGGGTTTGCCTTCCCGGTCGCCTTGATTTTGGGGCGGACGTCCTAGATAAACCCAGCCTAAACCGCCAGAAACCTTGTGAAAACCGCCTTAAGACCCAAATCCGAAACCCTAAACCCAAATCCCTCCTTAAACCCTAGGCCCTAAACCCTAAACCCTACACCCTAAACCCTAAGCCCTGAACCCTATAAAACCCTAAGCCGTAGGCCCTAAACCCTAATCCCTGAACCCTAATCTCCCCTGCTTTAAGGCTCTTGAGCAGAGCCACTGCTCTGCCGTCACAGCTTCATTCTCCTTCAGAGATGACGGTGTAATGGGAAGTCTAGGGATGAGGGTTGAGGGTAAAAGGCCTTGGGTTTGGGTTTGGGGGTTTAGGGTTAAGGGGTTAGGGGCTTAGGCTAAGGGTTTAGGGTTTTGGGATCAGGGTTTTGGGATTAGGGTTTTGGAGCCAGGCTTTAGGGATTAGGCTTCGAGACTGAGTGCATAGCATGGAAGGAGGCTAGTCAAGTTTAGTCATTCGCGTTGATAAACAACTACTCCCGGAATCGAAACCAAGTAGTGGACATGAAGATATAGTCCCCCTGAAGATATAATCCCCCTTAAGTACGTAGATAGAACATGGCTTTGGGTATGTTATCATAAGATCCCATATACCTCATAGTCTATCTACTTAAGCGGGACTATACCCTAAACCCTAAACCAGAAACACTATCTACTCAAGGGGGACTATACACGAGCTGGCTAAATCTAAGCACGCTTCATCCCTGGCATGTCGCTATGCCACTGGAGCAGCCGGCCGCTCGCCTCAACAGCCCACATCTAGAAGCTGGTATATCGGGGTTATATTATGTTATAATAGGGTTATATCGGGTTATGTAGAGTTATATTGGGTTATGTAAGGTCATATTGGGGTTACATTGGGATTCTGCTGAAGCTTACGATACCCTAAGAGTCCAAGGTCTCAAATACTGGGGCTCTATGGCCAAATACTATAATCTGAATGGCATTTGGGACCTGAAGCCCTAATATTTGGGTCCTTGGACCCTTGATAAATAATGATGTCATCCTGAGTCATACTTTTGTATTCCTCATATAAGTATAGTACACTATGCCCCCAAAACCCTATCCTGGTTATTCAGGCACCTACGTATGTGCGCCTGCACATGGAAAGCGCCTTCACATCTCCTGGCGGCACGCTCGTGCTCAGAGCATGTTCGAGCTCCGGATCCAGCCCACCCGCGAGAAATTGATCTTTCATCTTCTTGGACATCTCTGAACTCACCATTAGGGATTTCTCCATGATGGTGTGGAAGTGCAGGAATCCAGGTCATGCCCCATCTCAGTTTCCAATAGTTATCCATACATTATTGCAAATCCCAACCCAACCCCCAAACATCCTTTCACGAGTCCTACAACCCCCTTGTACACCTGAGAACTTTCTTTTTGAAAAAACGAGGTCCTACAAGGCCCTGCCTCGCCATTATGCCGGGGACATCTCGAGAAAATTGCAACGTCTATGTCTCATCAGTCCATTCTTTAGCCCCTGAATCCTAAGCCCTGGACCCCAAATCCTAAACGCTAAATCCTAAACCCTAAATTGCTCTTAGACTCCTCGAAGATGGATCCTGGTATCGGAAACTACTCATCTAGCCGCTGAGACAAGCTTTCTAATTCTAAACTTAGTAGGATATTATATACCGCCCAAAGCCCGAAGGTTACCTACAGAGCTACGAAGCTCATAAGGCAGCTTCTCAAAAAGTACCCTATGTGATCTGTAACCGGGACCCCATAATCCCCTACAATCTTTACATACATCTCTAGGGTCCCTAAAACCCTCCCGCTTTGAGAAACACCTAGACATCCAAGCCCTAGGGGAACCCTAATAGCACATTATATCCCCGCAATAAGACTGCCATACCCGGATTATAAACTCGTAAAATCTGAAATAAGTAGGTTACCTAACTCATTAGCAACCCGAGGGTCCCAATCCCAGATTCTATTTAATTTTCCATGTTTCACATTTAATGCTCCATTATTGGAATTGACATTCCTAAGCCCTAGGCCCTACATCCCTCAACCCCAAATCCCTAACTCCCTCAACCCAAAGCTCCAAAACCCCAAGTCCTGAACCCCGAAAACGAAAAAAATCCTTAAACCCTAACTCCCTAAACCCATAATACCTTTACCCCAAAACAGTATAAATCACTAAGCCCTAAAGCCCGAAAATCCAACCCCCTGAAAACCCCGCCTTCCTCAACCCTAAGTCCCCAAACTCATATCCCAAAACCCCTAAACCCAAAATCCCTAAACGCCAAATCCCAAAACCCCTCAACCCCAACTCCCTAAACTTTATATAACAGTGGTATAAGCCCCCTGATGCCGGCCGGACCTTGGCTGCCTTCATGGTAATGTCAACCTTAGGTGCTGAAGTTGTCACGAAGAACGAGATTTAGGGTTTGGGGTTTAGGATTAAGGGTTTAGGGGTTTAGGGTTAGGGGTTTAGGGTTGGGGGTTTAGGATTTAGGGTTTAGTAGATTAGGATTTAGGGGTTTAGGGGTTCAGGGGTTTAGGGTTAGATGCTTAGAGTTTAGGCTTTAGGGTTAACTACAGGAGGGAAGTTTTCAATGGGGCGAGTTTATGTAAGGGGTATATAAGGAGTATACAGGGACCATGATGAGTGTGTTATGTAATGGGTATGTAAGGCTTATGCAAGGACCGTACATGGTAACTCCCCTTCTGTCATGGCCTTAGACACAAAGGCCAGAGGAGTCATTAGGGCTTAAGTTTTTAGAGTTTGGGGTGTAGGGCGTAGAGTTTCGAGCTTGGGCTTTAATTCATGTCGGGTTATGCTTCAGGGCTCATAGCTGGCCAGTCTAAACCAATTCCAAAAACCTTCTTGTGGGATCTTTCTCTATGTCAGAAGCTATATGCGGCGAGGGAAGGGGAGGTGTTTGTAATTGGTCCTGTTTTTCACAAAGTCTACAAAATCCAGGGCTTTGGTTTCAGTCTTCTTTGCAGCTACGGAGGCATCTGAGGGACTTGTTGCTGTACAGCTGGTCTTAACTAGTAACAGAATTCGATTCCTGATAATTAAAGCTACCCTGGGAACCTCATTTATACCCTAAACCCCAAGCATGGTACTTTGAGGACTATTCCCAAGATGACCCTAAACCCTATACCCTAAACGTAGTACTTTGGGGACTATCCCCAAGATGTCTTGGGCTTTCTCAGTTGTCCCTATTGAATAATCAACGAGCACCCCTGAAGCCCAATCGGGCGGAGTGAATGCAATTAGGAACCAGCAAAAGGGTACATACGCGGGGATCTTTAAAGGGTAGCTCTAAGGAGTCACGACGCCAATTCCCCATCAGCACGAATAAGTCATTCAGCAGTACCTATAGGGGCTCCCCCCAACTTAGAAGTGCTTAGGACATAGATCCCACACGTCATGGACTGCGACTTCTGCCGCACGTATTGTCTGTAATACTTCCTGCTGGGAGCGCCACCGCCATTCACATTATCCCCTGTGTCCCTGGTCATGCTGTGTAAGTTTGACCATGCTAGGTTCCCAAGTAACCCCCTAGTAATAAAGGTACCCTTTTCCCCTGTATTCAGCTTTAGTAAGGAGACCCCAAAACAAAAAGGGAAAAAGGGTACTACTGGGGTACCTAGCTTCCCTAAATCCCGAAACCCTGAAACCCTAAAAGGGTACTACTGAGATACCTAGATTCCCTAAATCCTAAGGGTACTACTGGGGCACCTAGCTTCCCTAAATCCCTAAACCCTAGAAGAGTATTACTGAAGTACCTAGATTCCCTAAACCCTAAGGGTACCACTGGGGTACCTAGCATGTGTTCTGTGAATCGCTGTGCCAGCTCCGAGCTCTCTGTCGCGCTGGCACCAGGGCTGATGAAAGCTCTCTCGCCCGAGCTTTCAATTTGCTCCCGGGCTAGGGATTTAGGGTTTAGGGATTTAGGGCTTCTAGGAGCAGAGGGTTCAGGGTTTAGGGATTAGGACTTTAGGATTTGCAAGTCAAAGAGAGTCATCCACGTCACACGGCACTCTGCCATAGTCTAGGCTCGGTGATCGCATACGAACTGGGCGAAGTTACACCCTCAACCCTAGGCCCAAAAAACCCAAGCCATCATCAAGCCTGAAACTCTAAGCTCAGATCATAGACTCAAATGCCCAAATCCCCACTAAACTCTAAACCCTACACCCAAATCCCCACATCCCAATACGGACTCGCCCGGGGTAGGCCGAAGCCCTGCAAAGACGACAGTCCTTTGAACAAAAGGTCTGCAGGAATTTCGGGTTTAGGTTTAGGGTTTAGAGTTTCAGGTTTAGGGCCAAAGTTTAAGGATTGGGGGTGCAGGAGCAAGTGCAACTCCCGGGACCCCATGTTTTCCGGAAGCTCTATGGCACTTCATAGACGGGTGTTCTATGATAACACACAGTCATATGTGAAGACGGGGTCCTAAACCCTTAAACACGGCGGAGGAGTGCTGGGATATGGGTCTCCCTTAAGTTGCACCCTCTTAGGACTTCCCGCAATGCTTTAGGGGATAGAGGGCAAGCCGTGAACCCTGCTTGGGCGTCAGGGGCACTTAGTAAGCATACGTAAGACCCAGATTTTAAGTCCCCCTGACCTTCCATGTTCCTTGCAGCTCAGGGGGCGTAGACCGCCAAGATCACGTTGAAGATGCCCATCGTCACCTCAAGAGCGTGAGTCCCCTGACTTAAATAGTATCCGGGTTCTTGGGTTTAGGGCTCAGAGTCTTCGAGTTAAGGATTCAGGGCTCCAGGGTTTACGGCGTAAGGGCTTAGATTCAGGATGCATAGGGCTTAAGGCCCTAGATTCAGGATGTAGGAGTATAGGGCTTACGAACAAAGCTTACTTGTGGTTACCCCCAGCTCCATAATATCAAACACCGCACCACCCTGACATTAAACAACAACATTCCACATAATAAGGGGCACGTCTAACATTAGGGGGGTGTTGAATATTAGGAAGAAGGGATTGATGTGTTTGGGCCCAAAAATCCGATACGGGAGCCCATTTGGCAATGGGCCCAAACCAGGCAATATTTAGGTGCTGAGACCCTTCGGGCAGTGTCTCCTGAAAGAAAAGGGTATTCCTCCAAGCAATCCTTAGATAACCCCTAATTGGGAAGCCCATAATTGCTGGATAATCACTCTATAGCCAAGAATTCCCTGAAAAGCCCCTAATTAAGTTGAGAAACTCCCGAAATGGTGCAGGTTGTTAGTGGGCAATACACTTGGAATGAATCTGGTGGATGTTTCTGCGAAGCTCGTAGCCAGTCGACAGACAAATAAAGGGGATGACATTTCTAACCAGTTTGTAATCCCGGGGAGCACTAACCTGCTTAACGTTAGAGCCCAAATGAACCCTGGATCTAACTCTTACTCTCTCTCGCTCTCTCTCTCTCTCTCTCTCTGCAGCCTTCGCTTATCTCCTTCGGTGTCCTATAGCTTGGGCTTTTTAAAAATAAAACTTCAGGTTTTTGAACGATTCATATCACCCATCTATAAATTGAAGATTGCTTACTTGACGAGTAGGGTTTTAGGCTTCAGGGTTCATGAGTTTAGGTTCAGGGTTCATATTACCTATAGGTTGAAGGTTGCTTACAAGACGTGTAACATGTCTCCCGCTGACAAAAAAAACCAAGCAGCTAAAAGCTAGCCCATGTCCACCCATCCACCCCTCAAACACACATGCGCGCAAAATGGGCCCTAGAAACACGAATGTCTGCTTAAAAAGGGGCAGTATGGGCAGATTTCTATAGTTGCCGGCCCCCCATTTTTACCCCCACCCCACAACAATACTTGTTACGGGGACTTCTAGGAAAGGACCTTGAATTGTCGTGCTAATTTCCAGGAGGGTGAACCCACATCTGTGCGACAAGGCTGCCAACATGTAGCTTGCCACAAATGGCAGGATGAAGGTCACCTTGGCTACAAGTGCTATCCCTAGAAAACGTCTTACCTACCTCTTTCCATTGTAGGACTTTTTAACAAATCAACTCTTGAGCCCAGGAGTCCGTACGATGGTGCAATGCGTGCTCTGCTCCACACATGGGACCCCAATAAGGTAAAGGCTGATAACCAACACCCCAATTGATTAGCTTGAATTGTAGTACCCAACCCTAAGCCCCTGAACAATTTAGCAACACCTCGAACTACCCTGTTTAGGATATGAGCCTGCGACGACGCACTACAGTAGCAGGAAAATGTTGGAACGTCTTCTACTGAAGATGGGGAAACTTCAGGGTTTAGGGGGCTTAGGGGTGTAGGGTTTAGTGCTTAGGCTAATCACAAGTCGAATACTCTAGCACCTTGTAAATCTATGACCTCGCCATCCGTAAACCCTCCAACCCTTGCTTGTAAACCAACCCCCCCATTATCTATCAAAGGGCAGCCCGTAAATCAAGCCCCCATATGCAGGTTTCTCAAAACAGGGGTATCTTCAGGATATTCGGGAGACGTAGGGGTTCTAAGGTGATGCTAGGCGTCCCCTTTGAAGATTCTGTAAGGCTTTTCCCCATATTTTGAGACCTTTACACGCCTCTTATCTACCGGCTGTGCATGGGCATGGGCCTGCCAAAGCGGAGTCTTCTTACCAGGGGGCGCATGGCCATTCTGCAGCAAGTCTTAGGTAGCTTGGGGTAGTTCAGCGGTCAAGTGCTTATGGGTTTAAAGCTTAAAGGGTTTAGAGCCCTAAACCCTAAACCTTTAGAGCTTAGGGTTTAGAGCTTGAACCCCAAATCCGTACGCTCCAAAACATGGTTCAGTGGGAAGCTTTGACAGCCGGAGGTGCGCCAAACTCTGCGCCGAGGATGGAAGTTATCGAATGTCCTGGTGGCAAAACGGCCGTGGAGAGAAATTCGGTGATAGGTCTTAAGGCTCGAGGGGCGGAGGTTATGGATGATTTTGGGTCTTGCCCTTCAGCCGCGAAGAAACTGGATTTTTGTACTATATATGAAGTGTGGGAGGATGAGGCAATATGTAGGGGTTAGGAGGAAGCGATTTATCAGTACCCCGCTTTAACATGTAGGGTCTACGGTCTAGGACAAAATATAAGGCGTTTTTGTTCTGCCTTTTGCCGGACTACCGCTTCTTTTCAATCATGTCCTGAAGCTTCGGCATCTGGCCAACCCGTATTTCATCTGGATGGTACTGAAAAGGCATCTTTTCTTTGCATGGGTACCCTTATGCAACAAGGAAAGCTGAGAAGCCTTCCATTCAGGAAAACGGTTCAATTACAAAATAAAGTTAGCGGGCCTCCAATTTGCCACTTGGTTTGGTCTGGGCTGGGGGCAGGGTAGCCCTAAACCGAATGGCCTAGGACAACTGGACAGAACCGTACTCCACAATACCGGGATTGCATGTACGGCCTTCCAGAAATGCGCCTTGAAGTTTCCGGACACACAGGCCTCCTCTCCAAATCAATGCCTGCCTCATACCCTGAACCTCCTACGGTGCATACTAAAAATCCTGCCTGCATGGCCCTAAATACCTTCTGGAAAAACTTTGTAACCATGGTAATGTAATCTACTGAGGTCATGCTGGTAAGACTCAGACCTGCAATTTTCTCCACAACTCCTATGATAAACGGTGCTGAACTCTCCAGAAGACTCCCTTCAGAGTCCTGACGACCCAAACCTTTGAAACCCATCCAAGACCTTATAAAACATACAAAAAAAAAAGAACCCCCAAAAAACAAGAGATATTCCATTAGGGAAACCAGGGGATAATCCGGAGTTCCAGCTTTGGATCTTCTAGCGGTTGTGGGATAGGCGTGCTGAACCCTAAGCCCTTCAACGCTAAACCCAAGTGGGCCCTGCGTGAGGGTCCTGTTTCATTGACGCACTCGCCAGTGAAGCAGCGGAAAGCGGTGAACATGGCGGCTGGAATTGTGTCAAAGTAGACCTAATGCTATTTGATTTGGAAGTTTTTAAGGCTTAAGGTTTAGGATTTAGAGTCTAGAGTTTACGGTTTAGGGACGAGTCTCGGATTTTAGGGCTTTTGGGGTTTAGGGTAATTTTCTGGGAGCTTTGTGGAGTTAGGTATAAGGAGATTGCGGAGGTTCCTTTCGAAGAAATTGGCATTGCAAGCTAGGGAAGCCTGAAAGACTCGCGTCTGCATCTGCCGAAAGCGCACGTCACACGGCCGCGGCCAGGAGCCGCAAGCGCTGAAAACGGACGAGGCCCCAGAAGTGCCCAGGTTGACCATGCACGCACTATGGCGCGTGGCTTCAGCTTCTTGTTGCCATGCAAAATCAGGTTGCCTGATACAGGTCTCGTTGAAGAAGTCTCGCATGAAAGGGTCGAGGAAATCAAAGGTGGTCTGAAGTGCACCATCACCAGGGCACGCAACCGTTTCCGCAATAGGCCGGAGAGGCATGGCGCCCAGGGGCGACGTGCCAGGATGCCAAATGCCTGCGGGCAGGGCTTGCTCGTGCAGCTACCCGACAACGACCCAGAACAGCGAAGCAGCGAGAATGGTTCAGTTCAACCTCACGCAGAAGGCTCGCGTCCACGACCAAGAAGTTGACGGCCGTGACGCCAGCCAGCGAAAGCAGCCCATCGAAGCAGAGCATCGCGCTGCGTTGAACATAGCAACGCCGGGCCAGCGGCAGCCACAGGATAGGCTCCCGGCCATGGCCCGCCTAGTCCAGACTGTAGATGATGCGGCGCATGGGGCGCTTGCGCGGCAAGAATCGACACATCGGACACGCCCAGGACCCAGGAGCACGAAGTCCGCAGACGCCAACCGCGCTAACTGGCCGGCACAGGCAAAGCTTGTGCTGCGCATCGCGGCAGAGGCGGCCGACAGAACTGCAGAGCCCCACACGGCCACTGGATGCTAGACTTGGACATACTAAGTCGGGCGTACTAAGTAAATGGCTTCCACCACGCGCAAGGCCACCAGCGTGCATGGCTACTCAGACAATTACTCGGGCACCAGGAACGGTCGCATGGAGAGCGCACTCGGTGGAACGAAGCGCAGGACCTTCAGACGGTGCCCGCAATTAAGGGCATCACGTGACGTCGGTGTGGAAGAAGCTTCCTCCGTCGCCTAGAAGGCCAGCAAGGAGAAGGTCTACCCACCCCTGTCCTTCCCAGAAAAAATGGACAGGGCCCTACACCCCTGTCCCTCAAACCTCTCAAAAAGGCCCGCTAAGCGATCTGAAATTTCTTTTCTGGGATCCATTGAAAATGACCTGCCAGCCACTTCCACTAAGGGCTTAGGGGGTCTTAGGGGGTTTAAGGGGGGTTTAAGGTTTGTAGAGTTTAGGGCTTCCGAAGAAACAGGCTTCAACCTCAACCACTGTCACAAGGACCGGAGAGGATAAGATTCTTACGCCTAATCCCAGGAGCTCCCGAGCGAGCACAATTAAAAGCAGAGGCCCTATCTGCGGGTCAGGGGGATTTAGTAAGTATACTTCAAACCCCCTCGGTTATTAAGCTACTTACTGAGTCCCCTTGAACCACTACGCCCTAAACCCTAAACCGCCAAGTACTACCTGAATCCCCAAGTTCTCAAGCCTGGACACCTCCAAACATTGTGCTGCATGCACTTCGGCATTAAGGGTTCAGGGTTTAGGGCACAAACCGATACTTTGTGGACTTTTGGTGACACAGGGGTAACCTACTAAAGAAGGTGGTGGTTTTTATTGTATTTCCAATTATCCCCATGTAGCCCCAATAAAACCTCAATACAGCAGTCTCCATTTTCTTTTCCGTTATCCCAATATAACCCCAATATAATGGTTTTCATTTTATTTTCCATCATCCCAATAGAACCCCAGGGAGGGGTTCTAATCATGTGGGAGCTTCTCGAACTTCAGCTTCTGTAATCCTTGAAACGCCCCCAGCATCCCTGTGTGATCCAAACAGTACCTACGGGTTCCTAAGAATACTGCTATGTAGTCCAACCCTAAACCCGACACATTGCGCCGAGAATCCCTGAATCCTAACCTTAAACCCTATATATGAGCTATAATCTAAGCTCCTAGTATCCCCTTTAATAACCCCTATAATACTCCCCTATATAGCCCCCTTTAGGGCGTTTAGATTATGGCTCATATGTCCCTGGTAGATGCCCTTCAAAGGAATCCTTAGTCAGGCCCCTGGGTGATGAGCCAAGATGCCTGAAGACCCACGTCCGTGGTTAGCTGGCTGCTGCCTACACGGAGACTGCCAGAAAAAGGGTGTGCTTTTGTTTGGGAGCCCCAGAATAAGCCCTGAAACTTAAACCTGAACCCTAAACCCTGACCCTGAAACCTAAACACTGCACCCGAAACCCTGAACCCTGAACCTGTTGGGTTCCATTTTGGGGCTCCCTGTTTATGGAACCTACCACATCTGAGCAAGGGTCTAATGTTTACGAGACGAGGATTCGAACTTTCCGAATCTGCCCTAGGACCCTCAGAAAAACAGTTTAGGGTTTGGGGTTCAGGGTTTAGGATGCCGAGTTTATAGGGTTCAGAGTTCAGAGCACAGGGTTCAGGGTTTAGGTTTGAACTAAGCTTCAGCTGTTCTGGCAGAGGCTGGTTACAATAAGCAGAAACTAGAAACTGTGCTCAGGAAATCCCTAGTAATCAAGCCATGAAAGATAATCATAATTCATAATCATACGAAAAATCATGATATCACTATTATGATGGCAAATAACAAACCAAAAAACTAGAAGTTATCCTCATAACCTCTTTAAAGGGGGATTGTTATAGGGGCTATATTGGGATAGTGGAAAATAAGATGGAAACTCCTATTTAGGGTTCAGAAGGGATGGTTTATATCAGGCTTTGCAGAGTTCAAGGCTCTTGGAGTGGCGTTTCGGGCTTCGAAGGGTTCAGCGCTCAGGGTGTAGGGCTAAGGGCTTGGGGGCAAGGGTTTTAGATTTCAGGGCTTAAGAAGAAAGGCTTGGGGCTTTGGAGGGTTATAGTCCCCCTTAAATAGATAGAATATGGGGTACATAGGGATCTTCTCAGAACATACTCAAAGCCATATTCTATCTACTGAAGGGGGACTATAGAGGTTTCATGGTACCTGTTTCCTCTCGTCTAGCAGTCACATGCGTTGTCACACAAGGTCCTGGCACCAGCTCGCCCCTGGTTTTGTAGGGCTTCACAGCCGGCTGCTAGCTCCACCCGGATTTAGGGTGAAGGGTTTAGGGTTTAGGGGTAATGGAAAAAGAAATTGGAAACTACTATATGGGTGGTTGTCAAAATAATGGTCCCTTTTTGGATCCCTATTATAGTACGGCACCTAATATTTAGGGTACCCCAAAAAAGGGACCATAATTTTGACAACCACCCATATTATAATAGGGTTTAGGGTTTAGGATATGCACTGCAACTCTTTCTCCTAAACCGCAGTTACCTACTGTAGAGGTAGCACATCTTCCCCAAACAAGAACGGAAGCTGACACTTGTCTAGTCTTTAGTTTGGGGCTTCTGGTTTAGGTTGTACTTGGCTCTTTGCCCAGAGAGCCTCACTGCCAATCCTTCTTCCATTAATTAAGGGAAACTCCTTAAATCGGATGTTGGATCCCCCAAATCCCAAAACCCTAAATCCCTGAACCCTAAATCCCTAAACCCTCATTCTATGATAAAGGTCATAGTATTTGGGGTCTATGTTGAAGCCCTTAACCGTAAGCCCTTAACCCTACATCCTGCCCTCAACCCTAAACCCTAAAACTCTAAGCCCTTAACCCCACATCCTGCCCTCTCGATTTCTAAGCAGGAAGCCTCACAGCCTGAACACTCATCCCGTGTCCTCGCTCTGGGAACCAAACTTCTCTGGCAATTATTCCCTATAAGCCTAAACCCTAAACCCTAAGCCATAAACCCTAAACCCTAACCCTATAACCCTAAACCCTAAACCCTTTATGAGCCCCTACGCCAGCCTGGACCCTATTCCCTAAACCCCTATACATCCCTATGATCGCCTTTAAAGTCAGGTCTACAAACCACTATATGAGCCCGGACTCCATTCAATGGTCGATTCTATTTTCCACGTGAGTATCCACTGCTTGGGCAATATCCCTTCAACTTCTTGCAATCTACCGTGGCTCTTCTTCTGGAAATGGAAACGAAGATGGAAGCTACTACCAACAAATTACCTAAACCCCAACATGCAGAGCAACGGCCTTGGTGGCTCTTTTCATGGATTTTGGATGTTGCATTTCTGGATTTAGGATTTAAGGTTTAGGGTCTTGCACAAGTATTTCACCTACATTCAGGGTCCACATGAGAGGTATAAATTTACAGTTTAAGGTTTGCCTGTTGCACCGGTTGCAGCAATGTTCAGCTCCTGACACACTTCGCAGCCCCTTTTCGCGTCTGAGGATAATCATGGTTTGATGCTACCCTTCAAAGGACAGCGGCTTCCCTTTGGGAACTTGCGCTGCCTGAGGGTGCTGAAAAGTCTTGCAAGGGCAATACGACTGTATTCTGTACAAAGCCCCCTTTGGGGACAGGAAGTGGAGGTGATCAACCTCGAAAACAATTATCATTATGGTGGTGCCCAGCGCCAGAAAAACCAACTGCCAGAACTGCAGGGATTTCCAGAAGCCCTGCCCAGCAGTGGCAGCCGCGGCTGCTGCGATGATCAAGGCCCGCGCGATCCAGTGGCCCCGGTAGTGGCGTGCGAAGCGCTGGAAGTGGCCGCTCATGGTTCGAAGGTAGATTCCGGCACAGAGTCGCATGATCACATCCCCCAGGGTAATATGGCGAGGGATGATTGAGAGGCCGCTGAAGAGAAGAAAACCTAGCCACCCAAGCTCACGGTAGACGCAGATGCCCATGCCAGTGATGACGTCCATGTTTACGGGGCATGCGCCCTTCTTAGACGGGTCCGGCTTTAAGGGCCTCTCACCGAAAAGAATGGCCTTGAACCAGCCGCCGCCCGTGTGCGCCGCAAAAAAACCGAAACTCACAAGGATCACAGCCGAAGACGCCATGAAGTGACGATAGCTGGTTACGCCCAGGCTCAGGAGGTCTAGGCTGAGGTCGGGAACATCAAGATCCTCGCTGTGCTATATATATATATATATAGGATTCCCATAGCTAGGAGTCCCTCTTTGGGGTACCAAGAATAAGGATTGTAGTATTTGGGGGTCTATATTGGGGTCCCCCTATCTTGGGAAACTGGGTGGTTGTCAAAATGATGGTCCCGTTTTGGGTACCCTAAATATTAGGTGCCATATTATACTAGGGATCCAAAAAGGGACCATAATTTGCACAGCCACCCATATACCCAAATGTAGCCCCTGCCCAAATATACTTTCAGGTGAGCAAAGCAGGCGGGAGTTCTAAGGTGTTACCCCTTCGATTGGTGCCACTGCATTACGTATATAATGCCTATAATATGGGTGTTTCCCAAAATTAGGTGTACCTTTTTGGGGGCCCCATAAAAAGGACTATAGTATATTGGGGTCTATTTTGGGGCACCCATGATTTTGGGAAATTACCATATAGCCTATATACCCCTAATTCATCCTACGTAATCCCTTTATGTCCCTCTGTAAGTCTAAACCCTTAACCCCGTTTAAGTTGGTACCCTGCGCTTCACGGTCCTTTCTAAGAAGCCTCGGGTTTTGGCTTTAGGGGCTCTGCGCTCCAAGAGGGAGAGTCCTTGTAGTTCCTCATGAAGAGATGCAAAGCAAGTGCACTGGTGAAGCTGTACACGCGGCGCCCCCACGAACCGAAACCGCGCTGGATGGCTTTCTTGACAACACCTCAGCTTTAGGGTTTTGGGGTTCAGGCGTTTAGGGGGCTTGGGGTTTCGGGATTTACGGCTTAGGGTTTGGGGAAAGAAGCTGAGGTTGCCCAAAAAAAGGTGGTACCGACGTTATAAACAAACTAACAGCCTAGACCTGAGGACTATGGACCCTAAACCCCAAACCCTGTAAACCCTACACCCTAAACCCTAAGCCCTAAACCCTACAAACCCTAAACCCTCTGGTCTTGGAAACCATGGTCCCCTTCCCGGCTACCATTACAATATGCCCCCTCATACTTCGGGCACACCAAAAAAGACCACGCCTCGTCTAAGCGTCATTTTAAGCAACCCTACAGACAGGGGTTAGGTGTACTCATACGGTGGATACTAAAAATCCTGCATGACCCTAAATACCCTAAACCTTGGGAATAATGGTACTATGGAATACTAAGGTCATGCAGGATGTTTAGTATCAACAGTATTACCCAAATGGGGGATGTATAGGAAATCCCTTAAGTACACCCAACCTCTCCTGGTGCCTCAGCGGACGGTAGGACCCCTCCCTAACAGCTAAATCTTTAGCACTTTTTTTTTCGTGGCAGCGCCAAAAATTAGGACTAAGAGCCAGGCTAACATCAGTCAAGCCGCTATGCTGGAAGATGAAGAGCGCGGCCAGGGGAACGTTCCAGAGGAAATATGGCACAGCGCATTGCAGCAAAGATGTTGCTCCTAACCAGGAGCACCCCTTGGGGTCCTAGAACATATGCGCCATAATCTGGACTCCTAGTATCCCCCTTAATAACCCCTGCAGTAGTCCCCTATAGAATTCTTTATATAACCCCCTTTATGGAGTTTAGATTATGCCTCATATGCGGTTCAAGGCTCAAGGTTTAGGCTCGAGAGGTGCCTGCACTTTAGGAGCCAAACTGATATCTAGAGACTTTAGGAGGGACCCCTAACAGGGACCTTTAATCCCATGACCATACATAACCCTTATATAGTCATTATATAAACCCTATATCCCTAGGATGTCCCCAAATTAATCCCCATAAGCTACAAGGGTCCCTATTAGGGGTCCCTCCAAGATGATATCAATCACCCTAAACCCTAAACCGCGTTGTAGTGTCTCTTGGACCAGCTCCCCCCCCACAGTAACAGCTCTCACAAAGAGGTAATAGGAGCTAGTGAAGCCCTTTGGTTTGGCAACTTTGAGGACTGTTAGTATACTAGGTTTAGGGTTTAGGGGGAATGGCCCAATCTTTCTCAATACAATCCCATCCCTTCAAGGCATTTTAGGAGGGTGAGGATGGGTGCGGTTTTGTTGCCCTGCTCCTAGGTGCGCGTCACAGGTCAAGAGACCACTCGGGTGCCCTCCACCTGGGCAGTTGTAAAATCCCCTGAAGAGGTTGGAGGTTCAGGGTTTAGGGTTTCGGGTTTAGGGCTTAGGGTCTAAGAGTCTAGGGCTTACAGTTGGTTTCAGGGTCTACGCCTTCGGGATTAGCATCCCCCCCTGTGCAGCTTCCCCTCCAAAAACTCCGAAAGAAAAACAACTTTATCACAGAGGCTCCAAACCGTCACTATTAAAGGGATACCCTAAACCCTACACCCTTAACCCCAAATCCCAAAACCCTAAACCTTTTTGCGGGAAACCCACCTGGCAGCCAGCGGCTTATGCTGCCGAAGCCTATCTGCTCAGCGTCTTCACCCAACTTGGCACTGAATATGATGACCCCAAGTACCAGGTAGCTGGTGTAGAGGTCCAGCAGCGTAGCGCAAATCTGACTCCAGGTCATGCTGAGGGACATGAGCGTTTCTCAAAAAAAGGGTGCCGGTCACGGACCCCTAGAGATATAAGGTGGCAACTATCCCCTGAGATTCTACACCCCAAACCCTACACGATCATTTTGAGAAACTCCCACGTACATCCTACCTCGCCCCCAGCTTGGCAGCTTGGGCCCTGATGCTGCAGCCTTGATATCACAGCGTACGAAGTAGAGAAATGTTCAGGGTTTAGGGTTTAGACCTAGTTGCCCAGCCAGCTTATAATCTATAATAGTCTTATTATACACTCCGAAAACCAAAAACAAGGTATAATCTTACTCCATTGTCAGGGGGCCCACCATATTCCCTATACCCTAACCCTAAACACTGACCTTGATCAGCTAGCTAAGTGTGCCAAAACAAGGTAAAACAATGTCCAAAAATAGATATATGACTAGGGTTCTGGGTTTGGGGTATAGCGGTCTGGGGTCTAAGATTTAAGGGTTGAGGGCCTGGGGTTTACTCTGCACTAAACCCAAACCAGCGGATGCGCATATTCCTTGAATCATATTCGAAAACCCAGAACCATGTAAAATTTAGGACATACCCCCAAACCCTAAACCAACCCTAAGCCCTAAAACCGTAAACTTGCAGCCCCAGAAGCCTTAAACCCGAAGCCCGGAAACCCTCAGCCTTCGGGCCGATAGGCTACATTGAGTTCTGAGTTTAGGGTTAGGACCTCATTACCCAGGTACTAGGTGAAGAATAGGCAAGAAAATGAGAACTACTATGTCATTGGGGCTTTAGCCCGTTTAGCATTTACGGTGTAGGATTTAGGTTTTAGGGTTGGAGGGTCAGGGGGACTTAGCAAGTAGGTCAGTCATGGGGGCAAGTAGGTCATCATATGGCTTTTAGGCGTGATTAGTTAAACTACTTGCTAAGTCCCCCCCCCCCCCCGACCTCCAAGCATCGTGTAAGGAGATATTTTACGAAACCAAAGCGTAGCCTAGAATGGATGGTACGGACCGTAAACCCTAAACCCCTAAACCCTGAACATGACTTAGACTTGCATGCTTGACTCCCTAAAACCCCAGGCATGCACCAGTTGCGAAACCCAATCCTAAACCCTAAACCCTACACCCTAAACCCTAAGCCCTAAACCCCCAAACCCCTTCGCAGCCTATGGTCATCGTCGCAAAGCCCGAGATCACATAAAGGACCACGAAGAGCAGTGTGAAGGCAAGAGCCAAGGTGCGGATGCCCGCAATCCTGGCTCTTCTGCGTTGCTGCTGAGGAATTTAAATTAAGTTACCATCGGCACATTTAGTAAATAATAGGGTCTGGGTATACTTCTTTCTAGATAACAGGGTTTCCCCAAGTAACTGAAATTTAGTTCCTTTTCAGCAACCCAGGTTTCAAATAAAGCGAAAAACTTTCCGAGGTCGGTTTAGCGTTTAGGGTTTGGAGTGTCTCAGTGAGGGGGTGCGCTGGTGCTGGAAGCACCCAGGCGCGCACCCTGACCTGCAGGAGCCCACCCCCGATGGCGCTCCACCCTTGCCTCGACCTCGACGGGTGTGGGGGCTCTCTCGAACTCTGATCGTGTTCCTGTCTTCTTATTTGCTTTTTGCATCTGTCTAGACCCGGTGGGTGCACGGTTTGGGCTGGGTGTGGTGCGAGGCTTCTTGTGCGTATTGAGATTGAGCCTTGCCTGGAGCCTTGAACCAGGTGGATCTGGCCAAACTAGACGGGTGCAAGGGATCTGGCTCAAAGCCTCTAGTTTTCTTCAGATGGCACCCTGGCTGGATGCCTCCAATCATGAACAAATGGACCTATCTAGGGCAGGTGGATGCAAGTTTAGGCTGTCTGACTCGAAGCTTTTTGCTTCTTCAAGATGGAGCTTTGGTTGGAGGTCGTCAAGGCTTGAGCCACGGAGGCCTGTTCACGCGGGGTTTGGGTTTAGATTTCATCTAGCTCGAGGTTTCTTCGAATCAACCCCTTAATCACTTGTACCTGTCAGTCTGGGAGGCTGTGGAAGTCATTGAGCTGGGTGCCCCGGAGCCTTGAGAGGGCCTGGGAGCCCTGAGAGCCCAGATATGACTCTGTTTAGGGTGTAGGTTAGGGTTTAGGGTTTAGGGTTTAGGGTTTAGGGTTTAAGGTTTAGGGTTTAGGTTTTAGGGTTTAGGGTTTAGGGTTAGGGCTGATACTAGAACATCCTGCATGACACTGAAAAAGTTGGGTGTTCTGGTACTGTAGTATACGTTTAGGTGGACCCCCCACCCAGTAATAGTGACTATAAGGGATAAGAAGGATTATGTTGGGGTCCTCTTATATTCCTACTATACCACTATTGAAGTGTCAGGGGGGGTCCTCCTAAAGTATACTTATTTCACAAATCCATTGCTCATCAAGGCACATGGGTAAAGAGCCCAAGGCTGTAGAACTAGTTTAGAGATTTTCAGTTGAAGCATTTATGTGGCTTAGGGTTGCTTTTTTTGCGGCTTATGGGTTTGAAGAGGGTCTAGGAATACTTAACAATTTTGCTAATTCATGTACTCACATGCAAAACTGAAATGAAGCAATTTCGGGAGACAAACCGCCGTTTGAGCCACAGTCTGAACTCCTAGTATCCCCCTCAATAACCCATAGTTGCAATCTCTTTTCCATGTGATTCTCCATTTATCGGTACCTTAAATATACCCCCCCCCAATCTAATCACTATTTACCCCTAAACCCTAAACCCTAAATTCCTCAATCCTAGGCCCTGAGCCCCAAACTCCGGTTCCGGACGAGTAGCCAGCCCTTCACCATCAGGCGCAGATCTCTCATGAACTTCAGCCGAAAGACCTGCTGATTTCAACAGGGTGTGGGGTTTAGCGGGGTTTAGGGTTGTAGGGTTGTAGGGCTTCAGGGTTTTAGGGCTTTAGGGTTTTAGGGTTTAGAGTTTAGGGTTCGGGTTTAGGGAATGGCGAAGGACATGGTGGAGAGCCAGCTGCAGCTGGAAAAGACAATGTACAATGAAATTTCAAGTGGCATTGTGTAGTGGTTTATAGGGACTGTTTCTGGGCAGCTGTCTAGGGTATAGATGGTATACCCTAAACCCTAAATCCCGAAGGAGTATAGAGCTTCGAATTTAGGATTTATGGCTTGCATCCTGGCACTCTCCTCGGAGGGCCCGGAGCTGGATCTGATATTCATCCCTGTAATATATGAGCTATAGTCTAAACTCCTTAAAAGGGGGGCTATGTAGCGGATAATATTCGGGACTATTACAAGGGTTAGTAATGGGGATACTAGGAGTGTAGACAGTAGCCCATATAAAACTATGAAAATTCTCATATTGACTGTTTGTTCCATCCAGAACCAGTGAGTCCACCCTAAACCCTAAAGCATAACACCTACACCCTAAACCCGAAACCCTAAACCCCAAAAAACCAAAGCCTATACCCCAAACCCTAAGACCCTAAACCCCCTACCCTAAAGCCCTAAAGCCCTAAACAAACCCACGGCTCTAACTCCCGGGCCTTGACAATGCGCGCAAGGCGGATGAGACGACAAAATCGGAGCAGCGAGGCCCCTGAGCTCGGACTTCGTAGGCTTTTTAGGAAGAAAATGGAAACTATACGGTTTATGGGGACTATATTGGGATTATATTAGGGTTCTACTAGGATTATATAGGGATTATATAAGGATTACATAGGGTTTTTTTTGGGTTTACATTGGGGATTAGATAGGGATGATGGAAAAGGACATGGAAACTACTATAATGGGTTATACAGGGTTTAGGCTTGGGGTCTAGCGTTTAAGAGTATAGGGACTAGCGATTACGGTTCAGGGATTGGGGTTTAGGGTCTAGGGCTTAGGGATTAAGGGTTTAAGGTTTAGGGTCTAGGGATTAGGGTTTACGCATTAGGGTTTAGGGATTAGGGTTCAGAGGTTTAAGGTTTAGGGTTTAGGCATTAGGGTTTAGGGTCTAAGGATTAAGGATGTTGGGTTTAGCGTTTCGGGTACGGATTTAGCCTTCTAGGGTTTGGAGATCAGGAGTTTAGGATTTGCGGGCTTCGGGACTATCTGAGGAGCCGAACAACCAGTAATGCAATGGTCGTTCCAAGATCAACCAATTCCTAGGCAGGGATCCTAATCTACAACCAGCGATTGCTTGAGAGCACCGATTTGATTTCTCTTCGTTTGGCTACCCAGGGGATCAAGGAATTGGGGAATTGGGCGGGGTATCAAGTGAATATGACATGTCAGAAGTATAGGTGTGTATATATATATATATGTATACATACGTGGATTTACAGTAAACCGTAGGGTGTATACTCTGCACAGTAACATGACTTTCCTTTCAAGAGGCGTACAGGCCATCACTGTTGCTATAATATCGCATAGGCCCTAAGCTGAAACTCATTCTTGGCCCAGGGTCCGAAGATGTCAGTGTCATCCTCCGTGACGATCTGGAGCGTGACGTCCGTGACCCCGGCCACAGCCTCAACCAAGAGCCCGAACACTCATCATTTTGAGGTTTAGGGTTTAGGATTTAGGGTTTAAGGATTTAGGGCTTAGGGTGTAGGATTTAGGGATTTAGGGTTTAGGGTTTACAAACAACGTTGCCACAAAATTAGCATACCTCACGAAACACAGCACGTTGCTTACGCCAAAACCTTGTTTCTGAAAGCCCCTGTTCCTTCTAAACAAAGGAGGCTTTGATCGCCGATCACATAGTCTAAACTCCTTGAAAGGGGGTTGTGTATATGTATAAAGGGCATTAAATAGGGGAGTAGTATAAGGGTAATTAAGGGGGATACTTGGAGTTTAGACTCCAGCTCCCATGTGAGTGGTGCAGAGGTGAAGTGGGAGGCTGGCGAGGGTTTTCACTCCAGGCTGAAGTTGAAAAGCCTAAGCCCTGAAGACTAATCCTGAACCCTGAACTCTCAACCCTAGACCCTACAAACCCTGAACCCTAAACCCTAAACTTCGAATCTAACCTGAAAAGTCGGTTCAGAATTCCCTGGGGTAATGAAGCCGCAAAGACACTGCGAAGTATGAGCCCTGTGCACGCCCTTATGAAACCCTTCCAAACCTCAAGCCCAACCCCTGAACCCTGAACCCTGGACCCTGAGCCCTGAACCCTAAACGCTAAACCCTAGGCCCTAAGCCCTGTAAGCCCTATAAGCCCTATAAGCCCTATAAGCCCTATAAGCCCTATAAGCCCTATGAGCCCTATAAGCCCTATAAGCCCTATAAGCCCTATAAGCCCTATAAGCCCTATAAGCCCTGAGCCCTATGAGCCCTAAACCATGGCAAAGTTGCTAAGAAGATGTCGAACCAGTTCCACAAGCGTTCATCGCCACACCAGTAGCCGCGACAGCGCAGGAGTTGCATGCCTTGAGTTTATAGTCCCCCCTTAAGTACATAGAAATACGGGGTGCATGGAGATCTTAATATGATATGGGGCAATTCCATATTCTATCTACTTAAGAGGGACGATATCCCTTACAAGGGGTTATGGGTGGGTTCAGGGCTTTAGAGTTAGGATGGTTTGCGGGTTTTGGGGCTTGTAGGGTTCAGCGTTTAGGGTTTGGGGCGGGGAGTCCCTTATGAGGACTTTGGACGATTAGATCCTTCCTGGGATAACCCATAAAACTGTCTGAATTACACCTCAACAAAGTTTAGGATTCAGGGTTTTAGGTTTTAGGGTGTAGGTCCTTGAATTACACCCTAAACCCGAAACCCAGAACCCTAAGCCCTAAGCCCTACAGTATACGCCGAGGCTTACAAGCTTCAGCGTTTCAGGCTCGGTGGGTTACAGCGTGATTTGAAAACAACGTACACAAGCCCTGCCGAAAGCCTTGGAGTGAGCCTGCTCCCTGAAGTTAGGGTTTAGGGGTTTAGGATTTAGGGTTTAGGTTTTGGGGTTTGGATTAGGAATTTAGGGTTTAGGGATTTAGGGTTTTGGGCATTATGATTTAGGGTTTAGGGTTTAGGATTTAAGTTTTAGGATTTAAGGTTTAGGATTTAGGGTTTAGGTTTCGGATTTAGGGCTTAGTTTGTGGTCTTTGGGGGTTTCCCGAAATTAGGGGCCACAGATCAATGGAGGTTTCCAAACATCAGGTGTCCCTTCCGAAGGGTCCCCCTCATAAGGGTCCCCCTCATAAGGGTCATAGTATTTAGGGTTAATACTAAGGTAACATTGCGGTTACTCAAGATCATATTGGGGCTATATAGGGATAATGGAGAAGAGCATGGAAACTGCTGTTTAGGTTTTAGGGTTTAGGGTCTAGGGTGATAGTATCTAGGGGTAGGCAAGCCTCTGTCCAGACAGCGTGAGCTACAGCACGCTGCCGGTAAGACAGAATTTGCTAGAGGCTGCCCATTCTCACATGAGCTATAGTCTAAACTCCTAGTATCCCCCTTAATAAGCCCTATAGTAGTCCACTACATATTCCCCTATATAATCCCCTTTAAGGAGTTTAGACTCTAGCTTACATGAAAAAGATGGTGTTTGTTTTATGAGCTGCGCCAAGGAAGATGCGCCCATCGATCTCCTGGGCTGGTGGAAGGTGGCCACGGCGATCCTGCTAGAAGCAACTCGCGGCCGCAAGATGGCAAATTTGCTTGCTGCAATGGTGGCTTCTGATGACAATGTCTCAATGGTCTAGGCACCCTGGTTCTCCAGCCGAAATGTTAAACTTGGGTTTAGGGTTTAGGGCGACACCTAAAGCCACCTTCAGCCACTTCTTGGGCCTCGGGGAACCGAAAAGGATGATACTGACAAAGTGAGCGAGCAAAATAACCAACGCCTTCACCTCACTAATACTAAGTCTCCAGGTCTGGTACAATCCTATTATATGAGGTCCAGGTGGGGTTTGGAAGGGTGATTTTAAGGGGGGGGGACTCTAAACCTACAAGCCTAGACCCTAAACACTAACCCCCTGAGCACGCTAAACTCTGAGCCCGAGATTTCACTGGATAAAACCTCGGTACCAGGACCTATGCTGCACCTTAGGCTGCATGCAAATGCAACGCGGCGAGGGCTTAAGACTCCTCACAAGGAGGTTTAGGGTTCAGGGCTTACAGTCCCACTTAAATAGATAGAAAATGGCTTTGGGTATATTATAATAAGATCGCCATATACCCCATGTTCTATCTACTCAAGGGGGACCATAGGAGGGTCCGAAGAGGGTTTTGGGCTTGGGAGGGTTTAGGAAGGTTTTTGGGCTTAGACGGGCTTAGGGTTGAGGAGGGTTTAAAGTTTGGCAGGGTTTGGACTTAGGAGGGTTTAGAGTTAATGTTGGTTTAGGGCGGAGGAGGGCTAAGGGCTTAGGAAGTTTAGGAGGGTTTAGGTTTTAGGGCCCTTCTTAAATTCCTAAGGCCCCAAACATTAAAATGCTAAAGCCTGCTACACCCAAAATCCGAAACCTGAAATGCACAGCCTACACCGTAGAGAGGACGAAAAACAACGCAGCACCCCCTAGCCTAAACCCTGAACCCCGCAAGCCCAAACCATGTGAAGCCTAAACCCTAACACCCCCAAGAGCTTGAACCCTAAACCTTGAAACCCAAACCATGTAAACCCTGAAAGCCCAAACCATGTAAAGCCTTTGTACGTACCCTAAAAACACCTAAACCCTAAACCATGAAAGCCCAAGCCATGTAAAGCCTAAACCCTAAAAACCCCAAAGCTCTGAACCTCTAAACCCTAAACCCGGAAAGCCCAAACCATGTAAAGCCTAAACCCTAAAACCCCTCAAACCTAAACTCCCAAACTCCAAACCCTAAAACCCTAAATCCCTAAACCCTAAAATCCTAAATCCCTAATCCCTAAACCCTAAACCCTAAATCCCCTGGAGAGCCAGGTGACGCAGGCAGATCTCCAGGAGCAAAATCGCCGCAAAGGCCACTTCCTCACGTTGTGGTTTGTGGGTTTAAGGTTGATGATTCAGGGCTTAGGGTTTATGATCTAGAGTTTAGGGTTTAGGTTTATGATTCAGGGTTTAGGGTTTATGATCTAGGGTTTAGGGTTTAGGTTTATGATTTAGGGTTTAGGGTTTAGGGTTCGCGGTTTAGGATTTCGGGCTTGGGTATAGGCCCTTTGGTTAAGCGTTGAATTGACTTGGCTTGTGGAAATGAAGAACCTACTGACAAAGGGTTAGCCAGCATCATGTTGAGGTCTATTTGAAGTATCCTATACCCAAAAACTGAACTAGGACATAATTCTACAAGAAACCTGCGACCATAATACTGGTGACTACCTGGCCCCTAGGTGGACACCGATTGGCTTCTCAAGACGAGCCCAGACTCTACTCAGCTCTCAATTGCGCCTTCCCTGCTTCTTGTCAAAGTAGACCCTCCGCTCCTCTCTATCATATGAGCTATAGTCTAAACTCGTGGTACCCCCCCTTAATAAGCCCGAAAATGGTTTCTTGATATAATCCCCTAGATGTAACCCCCTTCAAGGAGTTTAGACTTCAGCTCATATGGGACCCAAAAACCCTGATGGGTTTAGGATTTAGGGTGGACAAAAGAATCCCTTACTTGGGCAGTGTCTTCATTTTGGAGTATCAAGAGCTATTGTTGATGCAGGTATTCCTCCTAACCACTGAGTTCCTTCTTATCCTTTCAAGTACAGCAACTAAGGGGCCCTAGATGGCACACCATTCTGGGCGCAGCAGTTGGGACCCCCGGACCAAATGAAGCACATTTCTGATTCTACTATAACCTTCCAGCTGATATGGAATGCCCTCACCCCCCAACACTACATGTTGCACCCCAAATATAAGGTCTCTCATGGTAAGCATTCCCTATTAGGGAGTGGAGGGTTTCGAATATTCATGGGAGGGAACAAAACATGCCAGCCCCGAAAAGCCTGAAGTGCACTAAGCTAACCTGTATGCCCGACATCCTACACCCTAAACCCTACTCTCTGAACCCTAGACACTGACAGCCCAAACCCCTCAAACATTAACCAAAAGCTCTAAGCCCGAAACAAACCACAAACCACCACTATTCTACTTACTTTGGGGTCCGGGTAAGTCAAGAACCCAGCTATTAAATGCCGTTTCCAAAAAGGGGCGCTTCTCAAGAATGGAAAGTCCCCGCAGGCTAGGGAAGGTGAGAAATGATTGGGGATCGGTAGGTCAACAACCTCGAAACGCGAAACCCTAAACCCCAAATTCAAACTCAAGACTGTAACTCTGTACCGGTAAGCCCTAAATCCTACCCTTAGGGGAACCAAACTCAAGGGTACAAACCCTGAGCGCAACAAGCAGAACTCCCTGAAAGCGTGGTGGATATTAACAATCCTGCATGGCCCCATGCAGATTTTCACTATCAACAATATCCCTATGTAGTCCCTATACAGCCCCAGTTTCCATTTCATCTCCAGTTTTTCCCTTTGATTCTCCATTATTGGGGCATATATCCCTAAACTCTAAACCCTAATTCCTTAACCCAAGCCCCAAAACCTAAATCCTGAACCCCAAACCCTGGGTACCTTTCTCTGAGCCGGGAAGCGATATAAGTCCAGCCGGTCCAATCCTCATAGGTTGGATCGGTCTGGAAACCAATCCTTCGCGAAGGTTTTTAAGGGCTTTACGGCTTTAGGGGTTTTGGGGGTTTAGGGTTTAGGGGTTTAGGGTTTAGGGGTTTCAGGATTTAGGGATTTGGGGGTTTAGGGGTTAGGGCTTCAGGGCTGTAAAGCCTGGGGACTGAAATTTTGCAGCATCTGGGTTTCAGAAAATTGGGGGTTGCGAAGTGAGTTTGGGGAGGGGGTGGCTTTGCGGAAGAGAGGCTTCCAGGTTTAGGGTTTAGGGCTTAGGGTTTAGGGCTTAAGGGTTGAGGAATTGGGGCTTACCTAATACAGGCACGATGCTGGGGGTTCATTGTTCAAGTGAGTAGTGTTGTTTTGGTGCTTAAACCTAGTAAGACAATATTCCTTATATAAAATACTATACCCCAAAGGAGGATAGAATCTTACTCTATGATGGGTACCATAGTATCCCCAAATAAAATACTACTCTTGTGGGGATCCTAGGAAGCTGCAACCTGCCGTGCTTTTGCCAAAGCCAGCGACTACTCAGGGGACATGTCGTCGAGGCTACGAGGAGGTAACACCTAAATCATGGTTTAGGGTTTAGGGTTTAGGGGACATTTTGGGGATCCCTATAATAGATCAGCCCCCCAAAACCCTAAACCCTAAACCCGAAACCCTGTATAGGGAAGCTACCATCTAGCGCCTAAAACCGCACTGAGTACTGTAGTATCGGCTGCATCTCCTCCACCGAACTTTCTACTTACAAGAACGGCCGACATGTGAGGAAGTTCACAAGATTAGGGGTACCATGTGGGAGGTCCCTGTAATAAGGCCTATAGTATTTGGGGCTCTATACTGGGTTTTCCTTATTTAGGGAAACTACTATGTGAGGAAGTCAGGATTCGAGAGCCTCAAGCAACACCACCTGCAATGGCATGCAAGATCAAGCCCTAAACCTGTAAATCCTAAACGTGCATCACGTGGCCATCTCCTGAAACAAAGGCCCACTGTGCGGGTATGTGGCCAAGAGTCCATCCAGACTTCTAGAAACGTGGAAACCCCAACGTGATAACTTCAAAAGGGCTTAGGGTTTTAGGGTATTAGGGTTTATATAGGGGTTTATGGGTTAGGATTTATGGTGCGACAAACTCGGGATATACCTGAGTGGGCACAGGATCAAAAAGAGTGCACCGTGCCGTCCTGAGGCGAACCCGCTGATTCTCCTCAATAAGGTGAAGCCCCTACACAGAGCTGACGAGCCTTAAGCTGTAAAACCTAAGCCCTGAACACTGTGGGAAAAAGTCCGAGGCACATGATGCCATTCACGACAATCAGGACGCCCACAAAAGGCTCAATGTACCTTTCTACCCAGGGTTTAGGGTTTAGGATGGTTTAGGGTTGCCCATACCCACGCAAACTTCAAAATACAGGCATCCCTAGTAGGTTTTAAAATTCAACAGCAAGATTTGAGGTACATGGGGCTCTTAGGGTATGACGTGGTGGGAGGGAGGTGGTTATAAAAGTCTGGGTCAATCTTTGAGGCCCGATTGAGGGGTAAAGGGTATGTCTTAAATCAAGGCAGCTCAACTCTCGGAGTATACGCCGCAGCTTCGGTGTCTGTAGAGTCCCACGCCTTGCTACCTAAACCTTAACTGCCAATTGTTAGGGCGTTTAGGGTTTAGGGTTTAGGGCTTGATCCCGAAACCTCAAACCGCACAAACGCACAAAACAACTCTTACTAACCACAATCCCTATACATCTCCTGGATTATATGCCCGTAATATACTCCGTCTATGATCCCAATTTAATGCCTATAGAACCTTGTATGATCCGTAGAACCTTCTATAATCCTATTTATCCCCAAACAACCTTTCGAACCCTTAAACCTTAACTCTAAACGCCCCTTAACGCTCAGACAGCGGGCAGAAGCGGGTGCGTCGGCTCGGGTGGTGCCGCGAGGTCATTGATGCGCACAAATGTAAGCTCAGCCACAAGACCTACGCGGTCTAAGGTTTAGGATTCAGGATTTGGGACTTTGGTAGCCCTAACCCCTACATATAGGGATTGTATAGGGATATCTAGGGGTTAGTTTCCGTTATGGAGGGGATTTTGGGTAACTCCTAACCCTGGAAGATTTGGGTTCAGTCACGGGGATCGGGGGGGTCGTG
>CAJNIZ010044823.1:4615-21284 GCA_905231905.1 Symbiodinium pilosum
CCCTAAGGGTCCAAGCACCTAATAAGCATAGACTTACCCAAAACCTGTAATTACTAGAATCACTATTACCCGAATCCCAAGTACCTGATTATTATGGGTACCTGGACTCTCTGGGAATGACCCTGAGATCAAGCCATGCAGGTGAAGGAAGTCGATTCCAGCGACTCCGAGTCTTCTTCTGACAAAAAGAAGAAGAAAAAGAAGAAGGACAAGAAAAAGAAGAAGAAGGACTCTAAAGGGTTGAGATCCTAAGTTCAGGACTTGCAGAGATTCCGAGGAGTCTAAGATGAATTAACGGTCGAACTGATGCTTGCAGAAAGCTCCCAAAGTCAACGCAGCGGCAGCACTCAGATCTTCACGGGTTTTGCCTGACAAGTTGCACTGCACTAAGGTTTAGGGTTTAGGGTTGCAAGGGCTCCAAATAGTGGGTAATGTCTGTGGACTTCCCGGCTTAACGCATGTTTTATTCGTAGACATAGATCCAAGGCGATGTCCCAAAGGGTCCAAGTACCCAATCATCATATACTTACCCAAAACCTGTACTATAATTCCTATTACCCAAATCCCAAGTACCAAATTATTGGGTACATGGACCCGCTGGGTCTGTGTGTTTCTGTACGGTTGAAGTAGGCTCCAAGATGAGAGTCAAGCACAGATTGAAGTTGTTGGCACCATGATCAGTCGAACAAACACGCCCTAAGGCCTAGCACCCCTAAGTACTAAAGAGATTTCAAAGTGATTGCGGTTTGTGGAGAATTAATTGAAGTGTGGACGGGAGGATTGATCTCAGCGACTGCGGCCGAGCCGAGGCAGGTGGTGTTAAGCGTGGGGGGCGTAAAGCATGGGGTTTGCAAGGGTCAAGGATTGCTGGGGCTTTTGCCTATGAAAGTGCTTGCCAGAAATTGCATCCTACTATGCGCTTTATTAGGGAGCTTTTGTTTCTGCGAACCCCGTCCACATTTCAGAAGGAGTCTCCTTAAAGGGGGGCTTAACCTTTGGGATTCTCCAGTGGCAGTGGCGCTCATGCCACGTAAGCAGCATACGACGACAAGCAGAGCATGCCGGGAATTCTATATGGGATGCATGGGATGTTCTTTGCATGTACCTGCATGCGGGAAGGAAACATTTGATTCCTTGACCCTCCAGTCAGTGCTATGGTCGAGGTCACTGGTATGGCGTGGAGGGTGCCATGACAGTCATGGGACAAATCACATCCTGTAACATGACGCTGTAACGATTTTTAAAAGATGTGTGAATAGCCCACACCTCAAACTCACGATGTCATGTCCATAGGGCTCTTTGTCGTCTTTGATTCAGACTTTGGCTCTACAAGCATGATAGCAATGATTCTGAACAAGAGCAAGCTTTAGTACCTCTATACGTAGCCATACTGAGAAGGTTCGCAGCAGGGCGGCTCTAGCCGCAAGAATACCTGTGTTGATAACAAGTTTGGCTTTCGAACAAAGGTGGCAGCTCAGTTTTAAGCTTTTCAGCGTTTGGTTCAGGCTTTGCATGGTGTCTTGTGACTGGAACTTCATGCTGGCTGGTAAACTGTAGGGTTTAGGGCTTGGGGTCAAGGATTGCATCTGCTGCGGGTTGCCTCCCTCCCTAGAACATGGCAACGAGCCCGTCCGTTCTATACCCAATTCCAGGCTCCACACACGGCCCAATACCCCTTAATTAAGGAATACAGCCTAAAAGCTACTAAGATGTACTAAGCCAAATACGGTTTAAGACGGGTATTGGGCTCCATGGGCCTGTGGATCATGCTCTTGCGTCCTCGATCGAGACCCCCTTCATTCTATGCCCTCATCAGATTGCCCTATGGATTTTGCGCCATACCCCGTTCCATGCTCGTTCCGTACCTTCGTAGCCCACGAGGCTTAAATCTGAGAGTTCCACGAGAGGGATGTGCTCAGACCCGTTCCAGACCCTCTGGATCAAGGCCTCGCTCCGGAGGGTCCAGATAAAAAATGATGATGCTTCTTGGTCGTAAAGGCACCCCCACCCTTTTGGATAAATACCCAGAGTCTTCATGTCCCATCAGTTTTCAGTCGTCCCACAATAACCGCTGTCCCATTTATGGTTCCTGAACTCTATCAGCAATAAACCTATAGTTGATGGAGCTTTATGCGAGGTTTCACAAGAGCATGTGCATGGAGCATGTGTCTCCTGCCTCTTGACTATCGGGGGGAACTGGGCAGCAAAGATCTTGACATATAGCTGGGCTGTTGTGTTCATAGACATGAGAGCTGCCACCCATTTTAAGACACAGGGGTGCTCCACAGACTCTCTTGAAGCTTATAGACGCTAAATGTGAATAGACGCTCCAGCTTCAACCATGAATGAAATGGGGGTGGTCCCAATAATAAGGATCATAATATGTTGGAGTCTTCATGGGGGTCCCCCTATTTAGGGAAACTACCAAATGGAGGCGGCAACCTTCAACGGGCGTGATCGCCGAGTGCCGCAGTGTCTTGACGCGTTAGGCTTCTGAAAGACTGGGGAGTAAGCTGGGTTGCTGTTAAGGAACTTAAATTAAGTTCCCATAAATGGGTATATATATATATATAGTAAATGATAGGGTTTCCCCACTATAGTAACTCAAATTAAGTTCCTTAACAGCAACCCAGTAAGGCTTTCCTGTGGCGGGCTTATGGGCACCTTGGTGCAAGGACCCTTTTAACAAAGAATATCCGATTTGATCGTGTAGATGGGGTCCAAATTTCAATCGTTCCGTGGATCACGTACAGTTCTGGAGAAGGTGCTACCACCAGGCTGCGTTCAACACATGAGGTCAACTCGGGTTTCCAGAAAGAAGGGGTCCAATACAGACCCTGCGATAGTACAATCTTTACCATGGGGCCATGGGGACTCCCAAACTCAAATCAAGACACAATAAGAGCGTAGCTCCAGCATGCAGTGGTATGGGCAACACGCCCCACCTTCGGATCTGTTGGTCCTAGGAAATCCATCTATGTTCCTTACTTCTCACAACTTCAGTTTTGCTTCATATCCCGAACGTTCGAGCAGCTCCATTCCATACGCCCCAGAGGACCCTCCCAGGACCGTCCCCAGCTTTGCTAGGCTCGCAATTACTTCATTCATTGGGCACATGGGCCCTAAGCCCTAAACTCTATATGCCCTGGAGCCAGTTCGAAACGGACCCTTATTGCGTACATGAACCCTCCGCCTAAGGAGGTCCTTTGGACCTGAAGGCAGCTCGCAGTGAGTCGGCCGATTCAGGAAATCTTGCCTGAAACAAACTCTGCACAGGGCTGTAAGAGGTTGTAATATTATTGAGGGCTATCTGTACTATAGTCTAACATCCTTAAAGTGGGGTACATATGGGATTATACCGGGAGGTATCACAGGGGTTACTAGGAGGGATACTGGGAGTTTAGACTATGGCTCATATGGTGTATGGTTTTATAATAGTATATGTATTGTTCGATTGAATATCGGCGAGTGTATGTTTTTGGTGTCCAGTTGGTGAGACATAACCTTACAAACATGGGATCGGGCTTGGGTGGGTATGTGAGTTAATTATGGCAGGTAATACGATCCGTAAGGGTCCAAGGACCTAAATAATAGGGCTTCAGGCCACAAATGCTACAATACAAATAGTAGTTGGGCCCTAAAACCCTATTATTTGGGTCCTTGGATCGTTATACACTGTTTGGGGTGTACCCGAGAGTTGGGGTTAACCTGTTGCGGCAGGATTTGCGGTTTAGAGTGAAATCTTGGCGAGGGGAGGTTACCTAGAGATTTGATTGGGATTATGGAGGTCCTGTGTAGAAGTACATAGGCTACTAAGAGCCCCAAGTACCTACCGTTTATGAGTTAGAGTTTCAACCAGAGGTTAGCAAGTACTCAGCTGTAGATCGGGGCCAGAGTCAAGGCTGTGGGTCCTAAGCCTGAACCAAGCTGAGGGTCTAACTGGAAGACGGGCCCTCAGGATTAAGTTTGCGCAAGATTTTGCGCTACTGCATGTTTCTACCGAGGTCATATGGGAGTCTTAACGCAGATCATTTCAGCAAAGGAGACAGGACTTTCCAAAAAACATTTCTAGCGGGGTACTCTACACTCGAGAGTCTGTTTGATTTAAGGTGGCCATGCAGATCCCTGCAATTGCACTGGACTCCTAAGTTACAAAAGCCTCCTAGTACCCTTAGTCGGGATACATGGCCCCCAAATGGCCCCTAATACTGGGTACCTGGGTAACAGGGCGTATGTGCAGGTTCTAGGTCGTTAGCTTTGCTCATGTCTTAGTCCTTGCTAGAAGGACCTAGATGATTTCGAACAAGGTCGTGGGCTGGATTAACGTCTAGTGAGGCAATGACTCCATCGGAAGGTTGATAGTATTGCAAAACGACGCCCCTGCTCGTTTGTCGCATGTAAGTGCGACCTTTGTTCTTTGAATTGTTCTCATAACCAATCCATGCAAAGATTGAGAAGCGTGCTGTGCACTGCGAGTGGTGCAGGATTTCCTTTTCGATCGTCGGTCTATGTCGCCCGCGAGCCGCGGGGAAAAATGTGGAGCTTGGTTTGCGACCGTCCCAAAATGAGGACCCATTCTATACATTCCAAACACTTCAAAACTCCCATGGCATAGAACCCTAAGGGTCCAAACATTCGGCAGTCATATACTTCCCCAGAACTAGTACTACAATTGACAACTGCCGCACCCAGTTCACATGGAGCGACTTATGCAGTACATAGACCTGAAATCCTTGACCCCAACTTCTAAGCCCAACATATGTCCCGTCATCTCCCGACATATCCCCCTAAGGTGACCCTTTAGGGTATTATAGGGTTTAGGGTTTAAGGGCCCCGACTCATCATGTTTCGAAGCTTTGGCCTCCTTCCTGAGATTTCAAGTCGCAAGGCTGTTTAGGGTTTAGCGTTTGGTTGGCTGTCAACCGTAGTGTATCCCAAGGGTTCATGAAGTCTGCTACCTGGGATTTTGGTATTAATAGTTTATTGGTTATTGTAGAACAGGTTTTGCAGAAGTATATGGTTATTTGGGATTTTGACCCTGAGGAGTGGGTTATCAAAATTTTAGGGCCTGGTGCTGCAGCCTCTAGTATTGAGGGTACCCTCAAGATCATTCTGACGGTGTTTTAGGGTTCAGTATTGAGGCCTCCTTCTCGACAACTGCCCATGATTTTGATTTGGGAGGGCCGGGATTCGCATGTTTGTAGGTGTCTCGAATAGGGGCGATAGAGGTTGAGCGTTTGCTTTGCGGCTATGAATGAGTGCCAGGGTCATGGTTTGATACTTCTGATACGCTTCCAATAGGGAGTTTCCCGAAATTAGGGGTACTCCGTTGGGGGTGCCTATCGGGGTCTATATTAGGGTCCCCCTATTTTGGGAAACAATCAGTAGTTGTGTATTTGGTGGTCCATGTAAGGCACCTCCCTAGACCCTAAACCCTAAACCCCTAGACCTTGTCATTGAACCAGCCTGCGCAGGGTCGATGAACCAAAGCCGTCACGTGGGATTCTTTAGGAGGACCCCCACCCTGTAATAGTCATGTAATAGGTAGGGTTTAGGGTTTAGGGTTATAAGAGGACCCTAATATGATTACCATTATCCCTTATAGTCACCATTAATTACTGGGTGGGGGGGGTTCATCTAAGGGATTCTTCCAAGGGTCCAAGTACTTAGTAATGGTTGTGCTTGCATTGAAAATTCGGCTATACTTAGGGTAAGCCCTAAGCTGAGAACCCTGAGGGTGTGACTATAGTCCCCCTAAGTAGATATAATATTGGGTATATGGGGATCTTATCATAAACTACCCAGAGCCATATTCTATCTACTTAAGGGAGACTATACACCCTAAACCCTAAACCCTAAATAGTAGTTTCCATTTTCTTTTCCATTATCCCTATATAACCCCAATACAGCCCTAATATTCTATCTACTTCAGGGGGACTATACCATGTGGAGGTTCGAAAAGGGTTGCTTATGCTTGGATCCTTCACCCTCATGTTGAGCTCTTGTTTCCAAAAACCAGCCTGCGGCAGCCTTTCGACGATTAGCACCTGTGGGATGACTAGCTGCGACCCTTATTCCACAGAGTTCAAAATCATGGGAAGAACTCATGAACCCTAAGGGTCAAAGTACTTAATAATCATATACTTACCCCAAAACTTGTCCCATATTTACTATTCCCCAAATCTCAAGTACCTAATCATCAGGTACATGAACCCTCTGGGAAACCAGTCGGCAACTGGGGTTACAGGTACAAACCCTACACCCTAAACCCTAAAACCCTATACCCCAAACCCTAAACCAGCTGGACTTGTTGATGTTAAAGCCTTGCCTTGCCTGCGCCCATCCCAAGCGAGCTTGCGTAAGTTTAGGGTTTAGGGTTTTTAGGGTTTAGGGTTTAGGGTTTTTAGGGTTTAGGGCTTAGGGTTTAGGGTTTTTAGGGTTTAGGGTTTAGGGTTTAGGGTTTAGGATATGGGTGGTTGTGAAAATTATGGTCCCTCTTTGGGTACCCTAAATATTACGTGCCGTATTCTAATAGGGGTCCAAAAACAGACCATAATTTTGGCAACCGCCCATATGGGCATTTCCCATAACAGGGTCCTCTCCTTGTAGACTCACGCAAAACAGAACCCTTAGTCTAGGGTTCTACAAACACAGACCCCTTTTTGTTGGGAACCCCAATGCCTTACGGCTCTACGAACCCATTCCCGAGTGGTTCATGCATTAGACCCTGGAGGAAGTCAACCTTAGACGCTTAAACAGTTAACCCTGACAAGTAAGGCAAGAGGGAATGAAAGGGAAATGGAACCTACCCTTTACATGCAACCCCCAAAGAAACAGGTGTTTAGGGTTTAGGGTGCATGAGTGATACCCTATAACAATGGAGGGCGGTCACTGCTAAACTGTATGTATCTGGAGGTTACATGTAAGCCTTGAGCCATAAATCTTGGGTTATCCTTCTACTCAATACTGCTGGCATCATAGGAAAAGGAACGCTTGTCAAAATTTTAACTATCCCATGTGCTCACTACTGTATTAGAGTCTGGCGCCCGAAACTTTGCTAAGCCTTGAGCGAGGTTGAGACATCGGTACAGAGTCTGGCCAATGATGGCATCAAGGCAATGGCAGGCGCAACTAGCTAAGTCCTTAGGATCCAAAAGCTCAAATATCCGTGCCTTTGTGTAGTCTTACTGTGCTTTTGGCGCCTAAACTCCCGCTCTGTGGCTATTTTGGATGCTTAACCCAGAGGGTCCATGTACCCAATAATTTAGTACTTGGGACTTGTGTAGTAGGTGCAGTAGTAGTAGTAGTAGTAGTAGTAATAGTACAGGTTTTGGGTAAGTATATGATTATTATTGGGTACTTGGACCCTTAGGGTCAAGAAACAAACTTGGATTGCAAAGACACTAGCAAGAGGTTTGAAACTGGGTTTGGATGTTTGCTTTTTGAACCAAAGGCGCCTTGAGTATAAACAGGGTTTAGGTTTCAGGGGTTGGTTTAGGGCTTAGGGAGGATGTTACCAGAAGCAAGGAGTGAGCTACCTGCCGCAATTACCAACGTTTCACGGATACCTCTCGGAATCCCCATGGCAAGATCCCAAACCTTAGCCCCCCAAAACCCGGCTAAACCTGAATTCCTCAAAACCCTAAACCCTAGCAAAGCTCTAGGTACTCGGGTTTACAGGTAGTGGTTGCTTCGTCACCGATGCGAGCAGTGACCTCTTACGGTTGAAGCCCGTTGCTTTCCTAGAGTTTAGACCCCAATAATAGGGTCCCTTCAAAGGGTTTTTGTATAGGTGGATATATAGGATACATGGGGACTATATAAGGGTCCAAGGACCCAAATACTATGGCTTTAGGTCCCAAATACCACTAGTATTATAGTATTTGGGCCCTAAAACCCTTTCATTTGGGTCCTTGGACGCTTAGGGTTAGGGTTTAGTATTTCTTACCTAGCCAATAGAAGAGCTCTAACCTTTTTGGGCTTCCTTTTTGGGTCTCTACAATAAATTGTAAACTGTTTTAGCCTTGGTTATTTGGGAAGAGAGATTTAGGGTTTAGGGTTCTTGGTGTGAGTTCAGTTTGGACCTTCCGAATGACAATTTGTATTTATCACTATGAAACTACAACGGCGACACGCTCGTTTCCGATGGGGGCGGCTCCTTCTGGATGTACTATTTTACGAGAACAATGATTCTTACCTGGCTACATGGCCCAAAAGCATGGTAATTGTCGTAATTGTCATAGTAGTAATAATAGTACGAATAGTAATCATAATCGTAGCTATAATAATGGTAATACTTATTAGTGAAAAGAATGATAATCATAGTACTACTAGTAGTAATACCCCGAACCCACCCCGCACTTCATTCACCCTCCCAGCCAGGCCACTACGGCTCAAAGTACAGACATAAGCTTACTGCTGCTTAGAAGGGAATATAGTCCCTATTTAATCGCTGTATAACATATTCCTTTATTCTCTACTAACCCCCTCCCCCCCAGTAAGTTGAATATACTTAGACGTCAACCTCAATTTGCGGGAGCCTGTCCCATCTTGATGTTCCAATGACGCACGTAGAAGCAGGAACACCGCACTGGGGGGTTAGTAGGGAATGAGGGATTATATATATGTAACGTATATATAAGGGTTATACAGGGCTTGTACTCCTTCTCCCCTACGAAGCACCAGGACCAGCAAGAAAAGCACCACGTAAACAACACAACAGTCAGACATCACACAGTTAAAGCACGGAGTCTCGCGAAGGCGTTGGAATTACATGCATTAAGCTTTCTGTTTTCATTACTCTAAATCCCATGGCCCGCACGACTCGGCAACTATGGGTTTCCAATCCTACATGCAGCTGTACAAACCAGAAAACCTACTGGCAAGGCTCATGTAGAACCTTCACATGATACTGACTTTTCCTTGCTCTTCTATTTTCCCTCAGCCCTGAACCCTAGACGTTAACCGTGCTCTCCAACAGGTAGCAAAAGCAACGATACCACCCACCTTGTGATGAAGGAGATGGAGAAGGCATGCCTGGTGGATGAGTCCAGCTGTTGCTGTCCTATTGGCTACTGGGTTGAAGGTTTAGGGTTTAAGCTTTAAGGATTAAGCTTAGGGGTTAGAGGTTTAGTGTCTAGGGTTTATGGTCAAGGGTTCCTAGTGAAGCCCCGCCAGCCTTTTCGAACACATACCCCATATGGTGGTTAGTAGGTTATAAAAAGAATATACTATATAGGGATTATACAGGGATGTTATTCCCTTACGCGCTACTAAACACTAAACCCTAAACCCTAAACCCTAAACCGTGTAAGTTACTCTTTCTGGCTGCGTGCGGCATGCAAAGGCTGGGTCTTGAATCGCAAGCAAGGCTCAGGTTTGTCCGAGCATACTTGTGGGCAGATTGACCAGCTCCTGTGAGGTTTAGGGTTTTGAGGTTTTAGGGTTTAGGGTTCTAGGGTGTAGGGTTTCAGGGTTTGGGGCTTATGAGCAGCGGCATTTCTATGGCTGGGTGGGGGACAGGGGGCAGAGAGGGTTGGTAGAGATTTGTGATGCAGATGTTAAAGGAGCAGATCTTCTCAGTCCGCCAATGATCGTTTTGTTTGCGAAAGCCGCTGTGCATTTCTAATTTCTATATATATATATATAGATATGATAGAGCGTTGAGGATGTAAGTACGAATGAACGGAACTTAAGATTTCAGACTCCAATACACAATAATGCAATGAGACCTGTGAGCTTCAATTGCTTCAACGGGGAGATTTCTGAACACTCGGTGGCGCCTGAGGGATGTGTTCCCTCCTAGGGGTTATCTAGGTTTATTGAGAAGCTTCCATGTTTTCAGCAAGCTGTGGAATCACGCATCAGCGGTGTCAGACGGAGGTCTCAATGTAGAATATGGTCAAAAAGTTTTAGGCCTGCCTCCATACTCCCCAAAACAGGCTTTAGGGTTAAAGGTTTAGGGTTTAGGGTTTAGGAAAGGGGACATTCAGTAATTTTAAACAAGCTCTTTTCCAGCTTCCATGTGGGAGTCTCTGAGCAAGCTGTCTAGGTTCGAAGTCCCAGTTGCATCCAAGCGAGTAGGGATCGGCATATCAAATCGCAGAAGAGTTGCATTGCTTTGATAGCATGCATTTAATATACCACTGTTTGGACTTTCACACTAGTTGGCCGCATTTACTTTCTGGACCTCGGATGAGAGCCGTGCCAGAACTCTTGAGACTATAAACCCTGCAACCTTAATACCCTGGGGCTCCATGCCTATAAATAATACCTACATTGGGCCCCAATGTTTATAAATAGCACCTACATTGGGCCAATTGGAGCCCTAGGGATACAAAACAAATCATCGGACAGGCGTTGAGTGCAGATTTAGCTGATGCAGCCGGGGTGCAGGCCGCCAGTGTGTGCACGGTTTTGGGGCCCAGGTTTCGCTTGTAGGGCCTTTCGGGCTTTACTTTAAAGAGCTTATAGGATTTGAGTTAAGTGTCTCAGGATTTGGGCTCGTGAGTCAGGTGCTTGAGGATTTGCTGGCCTAATTGTAGTTTGAAGATGAGCCGACTTGACGACACCCCTTCTTCAGGTGCATACTCTGAAGTTCTAGCAAACAATGCATGTGATATTGGGCTTCTTCTGATGGGGACCTCTAGACAGTGAACCCCCGTATGGTCCTAGCCTTTGCCAAGAGTAGTTCAGGGACATGTCTTGTTCTTCAACCTGTACCGGCTTCGCGTGAAGAAGCGTACCTCAAGACCAAAAACTTGTCTTTCAATTGCAAGTCTAAAGTTCTTCCAGACTCAGAGAAATCGATCTACGAAACCCCCTTCCGTTCAGACAATAGAATACCAATGCATTCGGAGGCCAGAACATTAGTAAATGTTAGTAAGAACTTAGGTCATTTCCGAGTCATTTCCCCTTGCAGCGACAGTTACCACAATGGGTAAAAGGAGATATACAAAACCCTGAATGAAGCTCTTTTAAGCACTGTAACGGGGAATGACACAAGTAAGAATCAAATCTTGCAGCTTTCTGGTCCCAGATACCCTAAACCCCAGACCTTGCCCTTTGCAACAAGGAAAGGCTTTCCTTGGAGCACCCAGAGTCTCCTATGTAGTTTTGTTGGTATAAGTAGCACATGGCAACTACTTACCAGGAAACCCTAAACCCTAAACCACAGCCAAGCCCCTGGTAAAACCCTCTCTAGAATCGACGTTCAGGATTTTCTCCCTGGTGCTTAGGAGGGAATAGGGGAATGGATTAAGGATTATAATTGGGTACTATATAGGGGCTACTATAGGGATCCATTCCCCCATTCCTACAAAGCATCAGGGAGTTTGGGGTGTAAGGTCCAGGAAACCCTTGCCGGTTCATGGGTGATTGTAATTATGTTTTGGGAGGCTGCGAACGGGTATAGAGGGCCGTTCGCACTAAATATGCATGAGCTATAGCCTACACTTCTCAAAAGGGGTGACATAGGGGATTGTGTACGGGACTAGTATAGGGTTATTGAAGGGGATACTAGGACTTTAGACTATAGCTCACATGCATGTCCCAACATACCCTATGGACTCCATATAGCCCTGATCAGATCTGCCCATGCACCTACCCCGAGGGTAGACAATCATATACTTACCCAAAACTTATATGACCATTGCTAGTACGAAAACCCCAAGTACCCCATTCATGAGTACTTTGGGCCTTTGGGCCTACAAAACTACGCTTGAACATCATGCGTAGCGGCGCGAATGGCCTTCAAGTGCACCGAGCTTGAAGGGTTTAGGGTTTAGGGTTTAAGGTTTAGGGTTTAGGGTTTAGGGTAGGGAGCTATTAGGATTAGGATATCTAAGGGCCAGGGGGGTTAGGGCTTGGGGTTGACCCTTAGGGACACAATGCTGCCAGGGTTCCGGCAAACTCCTGCTTCCCTTCTGCAATGCCAACTTTGGCATTCAAGCTAGTGAGGTGAAGTGGTTTGTCAGGACCAGGACTTGTGCTGCATGTCTGCTCTTAATCGCTGCAGCCCTACTTTTCAGCGGGCACCACCTGACTCCAAAGCTTCAGCTAAAATTGTTTTCCTGACGCGCTGCGGTTGAAGTGTCGTGATGTTTACATACATACTTATTGTCTTGACCTAGCCGTAAACCGTGCACCTGAACCCTGAAACCCAACCTAAACGCTAAACCCTGAACCCCAACCTAAATCCAAAAGACTGCAGCCCCCCGGGTAGCAGCCCATGGCGGAAACCGCGCGGATCGCAAAGATCGGTCTCTTCGTCAGCGCGGACTACATGGGCACATCAATGATTTTCGCCTAATGTTTATCACGGAGGGGGGGGGGGGGGTGAGGTGAAGCAGGGCTAGGATACCTTAACCAACAAGGATTGCATGAGCTTTAACTAGCCCTTAACTAACACTAAACCCTAAACTCCCTGAACATTAAAACATATACCCTATCTTGTCCTTTTGCGGTAGCCCTACCCCCCTTACACCCTCCCCATACTCCCATGAGTTTGGGGTCTAAAGGTCGCGAGTTGGTTGTTGAATTTTTCATCCCACAATACCAGGACTAGATGTATAGGTTCAAAGTTTGTTGTTACGATCATTTTTTCGTGTTAGCAAGCCCGAACCCCAACATGGCTACATTGGTTTCTAAATAATCGATCTAGATTTAAGACGATCCCCTAAACCCTTGACAACACGAACGATGCGGATCTGTGTTCCTGCTAAAATCTTTACATTTGGGGCCTACGCATGTACTTTTGGCCTTCACATGATATGCTTTAGGCGCTCCGGAACCCTAAAATTACCCTGGATCTTATCTTATCCCTGAACCCGAAACCCTAAATCCTATAAAACCCTAAACCCCAAACCCTAGGCCCTACACCCTAAATCCTAAACCCTAGCACCTAGGATGCGAAGCCTTCTTCCACAGCTGCTGGTTGCCTCATCTGCATCAGCAGTCGGGAGCCTTGATCCTTGCATGAAGTTCAGGCCTTTAAGGCTTATAGGGTTTAGGGTTTACGGATTAGGGTTTAGGGTTTAGCGTTTAGGGTAGGGTTTAGGGATTAAGGTTTCAGGTTTGGGGTGTAGGGCTCAGGGTTTAGGGTCCCTAAACCCTAAACCGCTGCCCAGCGTCTAGGGTTTAGGATTTAGGGCCTAGGTCGAAAGGACTTCTCGGGTCAGGAAGGGTTCAGGATTTGGGGTTCGGGGTTTGGATGATCAAGGGTTACTAGGAGGGACCCCTAGAAGGGACCCCTAATCCCAATACCTTATATAACCTTGGCCTTGTATACCCCTTATATAACCAGGTAGTACCCCTGTTACCCCCAATAAGCTACAAGGGTCCCCATTAGGGGTCCCTCCTAAAGCCCCTAGAGATGAGATACTACCCATCAAGGAACCACAAGGGAGCTTCTGAGTACAATTTGGGAGTACAGGATTCGAAAGTAGAGTCGCTGCAGTTTAGGGGTTTGGGACAGGGAGGTTGAGGGTTGGATATTATTCAGAGGGTCCATGTACCCAATAATTGGGTACTTGTGATTTGTGTAATAGTAATTTTAGTACAGGTTTCGGGTAAGTATATGATTATTAGGTATTTGGACCCTTAGGGTTAGGGTTTAGACTTAAACAGTTTGTAAGGCAGACCCCTAAACCCTAAACCCTAAACCCTAAACCAATCTGGGCACACGTTTCCTTGATCCAACTGCAGCGCAGGAGTCATGGTATGGCCTGGGCTGCTTGGATGATGTTATGGGAGTTTCTCAAAATTAGGGATACCTTTTTAGGGGTTCCTACTATAAGGATTATAGTATTTTGGGGTCTATATTGGGGTCCCCCTATTTAGGGAAACTACCTTATATCAAATCTGCAGGGCTTGAGGTTTGCAAAAGGTTTAGGGCTAAGAGATATCCTAGACCCTAAACCTGGGGCAGGATTTAGGGAGACTGGGCCCCTAGACCCTACAACCCAAACCGATGGATCAGGTATTGCAGTGCCTACACACGAGCCATCAGGTTTAGCCTTGTGCCTTTGGGATTCATCTGCGGACAAGTGCGGCTAGATTGGGTTCCCCTAAGCCCTACACTCTAAACTGTGTTTCTCAATGAAACAGTACGAGTTCCCGACACCACAAACCCTAAACTTTAAGCTGGGGTTCTAAATGAAACCATTCAACTAACAACTGGGGGTGGCATGCACAGGCCTGCGTGTGTCTTTATCACCCTTTCCGGTCTTTTTTCAAGGGCAACTTGAGACGTAAGTAGAGCGAGTTGTGCTAGTTTGGCATGTAGTGAGGAAAGGGACAGCCTGGATTAATCATGTGCTAGTTCTTCTTTCATACTGCGTGGCCGTAGAGCATACTCAATATCCCGGGCCGCAATTAAGCAGGTTTCCACATCAGGGGTCTATGTTGGATGTGGCGTCCAAGGCCAGACTCTTGGCAGTCTATCTCTGCCCTACCTCAGCGATCAACTGGGCAGGCACGCTTTCTGATTTGGAGATGTTTTTGAACCCTATATAAACTCAACCCTGCATGGTTACTAAACCCTAAAGCTCTTGGCCCTGAACCCCACAAAAGCAGGAGCAACGGCTCAACAACGAGGAGGATGAACGTCGTAGGATTGAAATCCCGGGGCCCGGAATTTTGCGAACATGCACATATACAGGCGCCATGCAGGGGTTATAATGGGATAATGACATAAGCTGGAAACTACTGTTTAGGGTTGAGGGTTTGGAGCTGTCAAACTGAGAGCTACTTTATTCCTTGGAAATTTGTCACTTGGAATCCTAACTTTCCTTGAGGGTCCCAGCGCCAAATCATCACACGTCCCCAAACCCTTTATACCAAGCACTAGCACTAGAAAAAACATGTACCCATCATGAACCCTAATCCCAGACCTCCAAACTTACATCCCGGCATGTCCTCTGTCTCTCTCTCTTCCTCTCTGTCTCTCTCTCTCTCTCTCTCTCTCTGTGTCTCCCTCTCCCTCTCTTTGTCTCTCTCTCCCTCCCTCCCTCTGCCTCCCATACTTTATATACTCTTTGTCTATATCCCTTTAGAGGGACCCTTATTGGGTACCTGGACCTCTGAGGGCTGCCTAGCCAGGACTGCCCACTGCAGTCAGCCGACGGAATCCGTTTCCAAGGGTGCTAGTGCTCTACAATCTGGGGTGACATTAGGGTTATATTGGGGTTTAACGGGGATAATGGACATGAACATGGAAACAATTATAATGGCTTATAACTGGTATTAGGGTTGAGTAGGGCCAATGAAAGCGAATTATGGGGAAGCTTGCGGGGATGTATAGGAGGGTGGCAGGGAAACCCATGAAGATTGTACGCAAAAACCCCACAACTTCCAAAGTGAAGAGCTTCTACGACCACGTGTCAGAGTCAGCATTGTTGGCCAGTGACCGCCAAGTCTCCCTCGAGCTCTCAGCTGTGCGGCGGAAGATGGTTCAAGAGGGGCTGCTCCCTCTTCACTGGGTTCCCACGTGGAGGCGGTTTGCTGATGGCCTCACGAAGAAAATGGCCGACAAAATCTTCTCCATATTTTGAGCTTGTGGCCACATGAACATGGTGCAGACCCCAAAAGATGAGATCAAGGAAGCTTGCCGTGCTTAGGTGCGAAAGGAACACTATTCTGGAGCAGTTCTATTCAAAGTTTTGCTCCCTCTACTCCGTGTACTATCTCTTGTGCAATTGACGTGGCTGAGGCTTAGGGGTGAAGGCGGGTACAAGCTTTGCAGCTTTCAACGTCTCCTACGGCAGTCTCAATGATGGTTGACATGGACCTGTCCGCATGAAGCTTGAAAGGCTGATCCCCGAGCCGCACCCCCCCACCCCCACTACATTATGTCACACCCCGAGCGCTCAAATTATAAATCCGTTTTTCAGTCAGGGTGCAAATACGTGGCATATGGGCAATAGTAACCGTAGTGCAGAGTTTGAGAAAGCACATGATGATAGGGTCCTATTCAAAAATCCTGTATAGCCCTAATACCCCCAACTTGCATGTATACCCCTGCCTAGTGTTTGGAGACTTGGACCCTGAACCCTTGTCCAACCTAAACCCTGAATCCCAAGCCCCGACAACTTAAACCCTAAAACTAAACTCTGAGCCCTAGATTGTGTGCACCAGGCGGCGCGTGCTGCAGCTTTCCTGCCTCGGGACGGCTTCGGGTTATGCCTTGCACCATGGCAAGTGTGGTGAAAGGTTTCTTTCAAGGGGTATATAATATACCGTAATACAGAATATGTTGGGATAACGAAGAGATGCAGGGTTCAGTTTAGGGTTTCTAGAGAAATGGTCCCTTTTCTGGGAGTTCCCAGAATGCGAGTTGTAGTATATTGTAGCCCATATTGGCCCGCCTCTGAGGGAAACCCCACAAGTCTGTACGTTCTAGAGACCTAAGGACCAAAGTGCACAAAAAATCAGAAGCTTCCCCAGTACCTGCATCACAAATCATGTGGCAAGCATTGCAAATATTCATTGATGGAGGTACTTATAGTCCCCCTTAATTGGATAGAACGTGGCTTTGGGTATTTTTATATTAAAATCCCCATACACCCCATATTCTATCTACTTAAGGGGGATTATAACCCCAATATATACCCTATTATAATATAGTAGTTTCCATTTTCTTTTCCATTATCCATATATAACCCCAATAATA
>CAJNIZ010044823.1:21384-47931 GCA_905231905.1 Symbiodinium pilosum
TCCTATGTAGTTCCTTTCTGGGTAGTATTACAATCCCTTACCAACAAAACAGGACTGACCCAAAAGGAACTACATTGGAGGTTTTGGGTAGACCAGTGATTACTTGATCCCTACATTACTGAGAGAGTATCGTAGAATATACTTCAGGGCCCTACTCAACTACTGTATTCTCGGTCGCTATATCAATCTGCCTGACATAACCACCGCTTTCTTGTCATTATTCATTTCTTTTCTGCTCCATTGAGCAAGTATCCTAGGTAACTTAAACCGCTGCTGTACCAACCGTGCTGGCCTATGCAGAGACTTCCAAGCCACCAACAAACTAGTATAACCCCAAGGATACAAGTGCCTAATCTTCATATACTTCCCCCAAACCTATAACAACCCTAAACCCTAACCCTAAACCCCAAACCCTAAACCCTAAACCCTAAACCCATATAACTACTGCAAGTATTAGCTCAGGAATCCCAAGTCCTCAACTGTTAGGCACTTGGACTCTTCTTAGGGTAAGGGAAACTGGTATTCTTCGTCAGGGTTTAGGGTTTAGGGTGTCTTGTCCGAATAGCCACCAAGAATCTGTTTTCTTGAGCCCGAAGCCTTAAAGCCCCAAGCCCTAAACCCTAAACCCCTAAACCCTAAACCCTAAGCCTATAGGGCTTAGGAAACCTTGAGCCCCCTCAATCCTGTTGAGCCTGTTCCTGTAACCCTAGTTACCTACAGCTTTGTAGTAATCATGCCTGATTACGAGGTATAACCCAAAACAACTGTAGGTGATTGGGATTACAGGTACTGAGTAGTGAATTAGGGTTATATTAGGGTTACATTAGGGTTATGTTCGGGCTATGTATGGGTTATATTGGGGTTGTATTAGTACTGTACCCCTACAGCCTGAAGAGTTTAGTAGTTTCCGCTTTCCTGCCAGTATCTGGCATCTCGTAGAGGAAACCCCTAAAGCGTAAGCCATAAACTCTCAACCCTTAAACCCTAAACCTTAGGTGGACCCCCCACCCTTCAATAGTGGTGTAATAGGAATATAAGAGGACCCTAATATAGTTACTAATATCCGTTATAGTCACTATTACAGGGTGGGGGGGTCCTCCTAACCTGAACCCTTATCCCTCACCCAGGTCTGCGTGATGATGGCTTCAGGAATCTGGAAGATATGGCCAGGCGTTCAGCTCAGGATTCAGGGTTCAGGTCAAACCCTAAACCATAAACCCTAAATGCTAAATTCTAACTCCTATACACCGTATCAATTTAGGGGTTCGAGGCCCTGCTAGGAAAGGAGGGACTGAATTGAAGCTTTCAGGGATGTAGGGGTGCAGGTGCTTTTGATGATTTGAAATTCTGTTGATTCAGGGTGTAGGTTGCCTTCGCAGTTCAGGGGTTTACGGTGTACGGTCGAATACATTAAACAGCTTGTGATATCTATGAGGGCGTTTTGAGACATGATTTGGTTAGAGCTGGATTTCTGGGGCTACTGTTCGCGAAGCCTTTTGCCTCAGGTATTGAAAATAGATGTCAGAGGGCTCGGGCTTACCGTTGCAGTTCAAGGCCACTGGTTCATGAGGGCCGTTGCGAAAGTACCACGGGCCAGGGAGTAGTCATGGCGCTTGCATTGGCGAGCTTTAGGTACTGCTCTTCATTTTGCTGGGTTCCTTTTCAGGAACTTAAATTAAGTTACCATCATGGGTGTATGGAGTAAATAATGTGATTTCACCAAAATAGTAGAACAGATAATTTTTCCTTAGCAGCAGCCCAGTTTGTAAGGAAACCTGGCTCTAGCAAAACGCTGTGCACGACCTGTTTCATGATTTGGTTTGCGGGTTCTGCCCGATTTCCTGGAATGCAAGTTCCTAAGCGAGGCGATAGTAAGGCTTTCCACTGGGCTTGGTTTCAGAGAAAATCTGCTGGTCGTGCTGTTCTTCACCGGTACCGGTTCGATCTTGTTTCTTGCAAATGTCGATGCCAAATGGCCCCCCCCTAAACCCTAAACCCTAAACCCTATACCCTAAACCTTAAACCCCCCCTACAAGGCGTGGAGACTGGACGTGCCATGCTGGTCGGGATCGGATTTTTCGTATTGGGCCTGACGATGCTCTGCATCTCGGCCCTTACATCCACCTTACCTACCATGTGGGGGATTGTCAACATTATGGTCCCTTTTTGGGTCGCCATTATAGTACGGCACCTAATATTTAGGGTACCCAAAAAGGGCCCATAATTTTGACATCCCCCCATGTACTTCCGCCAATCTTGCACTTCCCAAAGGGTCTGAGTACCTAATAATCATATACTTACCCAAAACCTGTACTGCAATTACTATTACTCAAGGCCCAAGTACCTAATTATTGGATACATGGACCCAGGCTACAATGACCTAAGTTGTAGCAACTCGTTACGTTAGGACATCCCACATCTCCCCGGCATGTCAGGGGCCGGCAAAAAGGCGGAATCTCAGTGCCAGTGGCGGACATATCTCTCGGGTCTGTAGGGGACACTGTTTTTGGCACTTCGGAGAACACTCGTGAGGGACGACTTGGCTAATGCTCGTGAGGGATGATGACTGGCTAATGCACGTTTTGTCTGCAGAAAGGCCAGGGAGGGTTTGGGGTCAGATCGTGAACGTTTGTTCATCTGAGTTTAACGGGGCTTGAAGTTGTGTAAATATGGCAGCTGAAAGGCAGGATTCCACTCTCGGATATCGACCCTGAGGAAACCTCATGTTGCTCGAAGCGAGGCTTGTACAACGCAGACCGCAGTTGTATCCCACATGTTGCTGTGAGTGCTCTACAGACCCGAGACACTACTTTACCCCAAGCTTTCAGAATTCGGATTTTCACATGTGTTGCTTCACTACGTATAGCAACTTATGTCGTGCTCATCCATGCTGTTTTCGTACTGAAGACTATGCCTATGAAACTCTCTTTGCCTCCCTCACCAACAGCGTATACATTTGCATTTATGACTTCTATATGTACATATATATATATACTTATATCATCGATTAGCCATATACACAATGAATTTTCAAGGCCTAATCCAGCATTTTTCTAAAAAAAAAACACGGCCGGGAATACCCAGACCTGCTGCCGCAACTTCTTGACCAGAACCCTTGACATTTCAAGCCTACAAAAACACCCAAATTTTCCCACTATAATCCTTGTATAGCTATAGCAAAGTCTTGCATGACATGCCCCCAGAAGATTTGTCTAACCCCGTGGGCTCTTGCATAGATCCCCTTCAACCCTTCTATAACACCATTGTCCTTGTCATTTACAATTGCTTCTTCCTGTTGGTTCTCCACTCTTCTATGATCATTAAAGCCACTGAGTCCCAAACCCTATGATTCATTATATACCCCGGCCAATATAAGCCTCATGTCTCTTGCTATGTTTTCTTTATTTGTGTATGTTACTTATAATCTCTTCTATAACAGGCTGTTCTAACAAGTTAGGCCCCCGAACAGCCCTTGACTGCTTTTCCAAGGTTTTTCCACGGAAGCTGGGTGTCTGTTTGCCTCGGCTACCGCCATCGGAGTTGGCATCAGTGCGTCCAGGACACTTTGGGGTTGTCGGCGAAGGTCCCAAATTTTCAGGTGCCTTTAAAGGGGTTATCACATGATGTACAGCGGATATAGGTTTAGGGCTTAGGGTTGCTTTAAACCAGTGTGTGCAAGAATCTACAGTAGACCGCTAGGGAGTTCCAGTTCAATAGTTTGGCTGCGGGACTAGTGCCATCCCGCATATGGGGTAAGACTGCATTCTCCTTGTCGGTCGTAGTGTCCAAAAAGAGGAAAGGAACGTCCCCTGAAGCACTGCTCACCCAAGGGGGGCTACTCCTAAACCCCAAGTGTGAATTTTCAAAGCCTAAACCCCTAAACCCTAAACCCTAAACCCTAAACCCTAGCCCCCTTTTTGACTGTCCAAAAGACATTAGTCCCAAGTTGGGACTACTCCTGAAATGTCTGAAGACATTAGTCTCTCCGTCCTAGACGTGTAGTATACGTATTATACCCCGAGACCGTGTTGTGATTAGCTTATGGCCCCACATGAACAGGAGGGGTTCTGGCGGTGTTTCGGGAAGCAGGCTATGGAGGGGCTTAAACTATGATTCGGAGTAGGCCGTTGGCGTACATCATACTTCATGTATGAATAAGGTTCGTCCGAAAGATGAATTATAGTTCCCCTTAAGTAGATAGAATATGGGGTATATGTGGATATTCTATCTACTTAACTAGAGTAAATATGGGGTATATGTGGATATTCTATCTACTTAACTAGATTAAATTGGGCGTATATGTGGATATTCTATCTACTTAAGTAGATTAGATATGGGGTATATGTGGATACTCTATCTACTTAACTAGATTGAATCTGAAGCATATGCGGATAGTCTATCTACTTAAGTAGATTAAATATGGGGTATATGTGGATATTCTATCTACTTAACTAGAGTAAATATGGGGTATATGTGGATATTCTATCTACTTAAGAGGAGTAAATATGGTGTATATATACCCTAAACCCTAAACCCTAAACCCTATGTGGATATTCTATCTACTTAAGAGGATCTATGGTTTTTTATTACGGCTTCCGATTTTTTTCACCCCTGAGCCTCGGATGCTCCACATGAACCCTATACCTTTCAGCCTTGCAGCCTGGGTTTAGGGGGTTTAGGGTTTAGGGTTTAAGGTTTGGGGTTTAGGGTTTAGGGTTTACGGTTTAGGGTTTAGGGTTTAGGGCTGCCCTCCAAAGCAGAGCCACTCGTGTGTTCTTAAGTGCTAGAAGATGGGAAACTGTTTGTACCATAGTCTAAACTCCTGAAAAGGGAGTTATATAGGGGACTACTATAGCTAGGGTTATTAATTAGGGGGGATACTAGGAGTTTAGACAATGGCTCATCTGAACATGTTCCTTTTGAGCTGTTCATTGTGTTCTGTTTGCCTGTGGGTTATTCTCGCCTTGTATGAGGGTGTTAGCACATGTTATTCAGGGTTTGTAAGGCGATCTTTTACGCAGCAGCTTCGGGGAAGTCAGGAGTTCTTCTTAGTCACTGAAGTGAGACTAGGACTAGGAAAATTCGAAGCGCAAGCGAGACCACGACTATGTCCTTGTGCCCCAAAGTCCTTATGGTCCCACACGGCAGTCTTGGAGAGCCCCCCCACTTTTCATGAAGATTTCTGCAGCCTTGGCGTGAAGGACTCTTCCAGCCACACTCCTTCTCAAGTTGGCGCCGGACTTGAGCTTTGGTCATCTAGGCTGTTTCAGGGTTTGATGCCTTTCGCGAAGTGGTATACTAAGGTAGCTTCTGATTTAAGCATGACATGTTTGATCCTTGCTTGATTACATAAATACTAAAGAGCCGGGTGGATTTTCCCTCAAAGCAGGCGGGCGCACATAGGAGACAAAATGATACATACCCCGAAGTGTCTAAGTACCCAATAACCATGGCTTTCCAAAAAATCTGTACTAGAGACATTCGTGCCCAAATCCAAAGTGCCAAATCATTGGCACGTGGGCATGGGCCCTTACCTTACCGACTTCACGAACTTGAAAACCCTAAACCCTAAACTTTCGAGTCTATAAAGAGACCAGCCCAAACTTGCGCTTGGCTCTGTCAGGCATAAGGCATACAGTATTACACAGGGGGCGTCACCCTAAACTCAAAGACTTTAAGTTTTCACCCTTAATGTTTGTAGCGAAAGGTTTGGGGTCCCAAATACCCTTATTAAGGGCCATATTCCATGGTTTAGGGCTCCAAATCCAAGGGTACAAAGGAAAACTTCTTGATAGACCCAAGCCCTGTACCCTACTATGAACCCCCAATAAACAGCTTCTTGCAGGGTTCCAGGGCAGATAACCTTAAACCCTGTACCCTACAATGAACCCCCAATAAACAGCTTCCTTGAGGGTTCCACAGCAGATTCAGGCTCATGTAGACCCACGATTAATAAAACACCCCTCCTTTTAAGGGCCTTAATCTGGATTGATGTTAAGGAATTTATGTCAAGTTACTATATGGGGGAAGTCCTACTTATATATATATATACACCCATTTATGCTAACTTTAACCTAAGTTCCTCAACAACAACCCAGTAATATAAGGATCCTTCTTATAATCCCCACTAAGGGGCGAGGTTTATTAATCAGGGGTCTACCTACAATAATATGGTCATCAGGACGCTGGACATTGGATACTTTATGGGACCCTGAAGGTCAGAATGGGTTAGGTAGCCTAATGAAAAAGGGTTGCAGACGGGGGCATATTGGGCTATAAGATATTTCCTAACAACAGGGTCCCTCAAAGTACCATCTGAGATGTTTAGCTGCCCTCTAGCCACACTGCGCAGGCGTTTCTCAACGGTCCCGCAACCCAAGCTGCACTCCTGTAGCAGGTTCAAGATACAGGGTCTAGGGTTTAAGGTTGAGCGACTTGCTACATCGACTCAAATTTGAAAGTTCTGCGTGAAGTTGCGTCAGTGGTAGTCGCAGTCATGGCAGGGTCTATGAGTAGCACTTTCTTTGGCCGGGAAGTTTACAGATATGATCAATGCCTCAAAACTCCTGCGTGACCCTCGGTTACTAGGTTGCTGTTAAGCAATTTAGATTAACTTAAATTAAGTTACCATAATGGGTACAAATAGAAAATATGTTTCCTCCAATATAGTAACTGAAATTAAGTTCCTTGAATCATCACACATCCCCCAGTGTCGATTTCATTTTCCATGTTCTTTTGCATTTGATTTTCCATTATAGGGGGATAACATTGTTCCTTAACCCTAAACCCTAAGCCCTAAACCCCTAAACCCCTATGCCCTAAACCCCTCAAGGGTTACTATACAGGTTCCAGGCTCTCAGGGTCATGCAGGATCTTGTGTACGTACCAGTAGTTGTAGTATAGGTTTTGGGGGCCAACTTCAGGGGTATATAGGGGTCTATAGGGTTTTTTTAGGGATAGCGTGGAAAAGCAAATGGAAGGTACTATTTAGGGTTTAGGGTGTAGGGTAGTTCCCAAAATTAGGTTCCCATCTTGGTATCCCTTGATATTAGGAGCCGTGATGTAACCTATAAGCAAAAGGGGTCCATAAGTTTGAGAACAACCCATATGACGTTTGGATACAGACTCGGACCCGGCAAAGTTTCAGGAAGCGCGGTGCCATCATGGGTCTACTGGATTTGGCCGGGGCTCTCAGTTGAGGCTTCAGGGTTTACCATGCAAAAATTTGCGGGCCAGAGTTAATCCTACACCCTAACCGTCAGCGGAATTCTGGGAAAGACCGTTTAAGCTGTTTTTTTCTGCTTCGGATTTCAGAAGCCTGATTGATGTGGCCCGGGCAGTTGCCTGCGTTGGGCCACCTGGTGAGGGCTGCCGTGGATTAGTCTAAAGAGGGGTTTACTGTAGCATTGAGGGGTTTAGGTTTTGGGTTTAGCATATCTTGTGTTTTCGTTACCTCTAATCCCTTTATTATCCTTATAAAGCCATGAAAATCAAAGTTTTATGGGGCCCCTAAACCCTGATAAAGCGGGATAAGGATGGTGTAAAACAAAACTGGGACTACAATGTGGGATTTAGGGTTTAGGCTCAATTGTGCAGGCCAATCAGAGATGCCTCGACTGGTGTTTGTATGCATGGCTCGAGCACCTGAAGCGTACACCTAAAGCTTTCTCCAACCCTTGCCAGTTACCATGCTGAGAGGCCTGACTCTGTAGATTTGGCTCATTGGGCAAACAGAATTCCTTCGCTCAGCAACTTGGGCTACGCATGCAGCAAGAAGATGCAAGAAGAATGATCAATGTCAAATATGATGACGACAACGACGCTGGTCATGTCTTACGGGAGGATTGGCTAGCCCACAGGACGAGAAGATCTGCCTTTAAGCTTCAGCTACTTCCTCGTGGTTAGCAGGGAATAAGGGAATATACTACCTCAGGCTATGTTGGAATTACATAGACCCTTACTCATCCTTATTCCCTACTTACCACCAGTCAGCTACTTACTGCTTGACTGGTGGTTGGTAGGGAATAAGGGAATATGTTCTATAGGGGGTCGATGCCCTTCTTCCCTTCTCAACACCCGTAAGGCTAGGGTTCGGAAGACCGTAGCCGCACTCACAAGAGACGGGAAGCAGCTAAAGCTTCACGATTTGATGCCCAACCCACAGATCCTCACAGAGGTTTAGGGTTTAGGGTATACTAGGAAAGGATACCTTGGAATCTTAGGTTACTCGGGGCTCCTACCTGGAGGGTCAGGGGGACTTAGTAAGTAGGTTGATAATAGTTACAATAAGTAGGGTGATTATGTGGCTGATGGGTTCAGCAGTATACTTGCTAAGTCTCGCTGACCCTTCAAGCAGAGATTTAAGCCTGTCATTTTGAGTCTCAAGCCCCCGTGCCTTGAGGCCCTGAGCCCGGATCTTTCCATGTAGCTCCCCCCAACCTTCGTTGGTTGCTAGTTGTGAATACAATATCCTTAAGGGTCCAAGGGCCCAAATAATAGGGTTTTAGGGCCACAATACCATTAAGAAAAAAATCTAGTATTTGAGCCCTAAAGCCCTATTATTTGGGTCCTTGGACCCTTAGGGATAGGGCTTGGGATTTAGGGTCTGTAGGATTCAGGTCCTAGGATGGTTCGTACTGAGCGGAAAAGAAGCTGGAAGGGACTTCTATAGGCGTCGCCCCCTGACAGCCAAGAGCAGAGACAATCTCCACATCACCGCACGCCCAAACTCTAAACCTTAGTCCCTAAACCCAGATCGCTCCACCAAGCACATGAACCCTAAAAGAGCCATCCGAAAATCAGAGTTTCGGGGCGGATTCCGTATTGGGCTTACAGTACTTTGCGGTATGAAAGGGGTCCCCTGGCTTTCGGCATCGCTCCAATTAACATGCCAACTCTCTCACACATCCCACCTCACTACAGGTCCCAAATCGCAAAGCCACAGCATCCACATCGCCAGACTTGCAAGAACAAGCCCAATAAATTGGGGTTTCCCAAAATTACAGGTTCCTTTTTTGGGGTCCATATAGTAAGGATTATAGTATATTAGGGTCAATATTGGGATCCCTCTATTTAGGGATATCCATCTTAGCTTTGCATGTACATACCGATTGCGGGACGAAGGTGTGGTGTCCCTTAACAATCCCTCGGGAAAAACAAATAATCCCTTCCTTTTTGTCCAACTAACCAGAAGTATCATCTAGGATTAGAATATTGGTGATTATTCGGGCTTCTTCAAACCTAGAGCACCTACATAACCCTAAAAGCCTTGGTACAACCTCCAGAAACCCCTATGTAACACCAGAAAGCCTTATACAACCCCACCACAACCCCAAATAACCCGAGAAGGTACCCTGCTTACCAAGCTCAGAGGTCCATGTACCCAATAGCTAAGTACTTGGGATTTGGGTCGTAGTAATTATAGTACAGGTTTTTGGTAAGGGATATACAAAGGTATATAGAGTTTGGAGTTTAGAGTTTAGGGTCCAGGTACCCAACAATTAGGTACTTGGGATTTGGGTAACAGTAACTCGTATAGGTTTTGGGTGAGTATATGATTATTAGGTAGTTGGACCCTTAGGGTAGTGCAAGTTTGGGGGCAGTACATGATAAACCCTAGACCCCTTGGACACTTAGGGGAAGTGGGCAGGTTGGCGCTTGCTGCCGCGTCGTCTCGCCGCTGCTAACCGGGCATGTCATTGACGCCTTCGGCAGCGACAAGGTGGGGCTGAAAGGGTTTAGGGTTTAGGGGCTGCAAGTAGTCGTTTGTTTAGGGTTTAGGGTTCAGGGTTCAGGGTCAGGGTGCAGTTCTTCAGGGAAGTCCATGGGTTTCAGGTTGCTAAGGTCTTCGTGGAATGTAAGCGGAGTATCAAGTACCGTAAGGGTCCAAGTACTTAATAACCATATACTTACCCAAAAGCCGTACTATTATTACTACTACACAAACCCCAAGTACTTAATCATTGGGTACATGGACCCAAAATCCTATGCATCCCCTTTAAAGGGACCTAATTATTGGGAACATGGACCCTTTGGGGTATGCCCTAGCAGCTTGAAGTTGGCAACTGTTTTCTTGGCGCGTTTCCAAGTTTCCTCAAGCCTAGGCTTACTGGGGGGGGAGGGGGGTTGGGAGGGTTAGTAGGGAATCAAGGAAATATCATATATTTTGGGATGATATTATAGGGATCATATTCCCTTGTTTCCTGCTATACCCCCACTATATACCCTATTATGATGTATAGTAGCTTTCATTTTCTTTTCCTGTATCCCTATATAACCCCGATATATTTACTACTAACCACCAGCGGGTAGGGTCCCTAAACCCTAAACTGGCTTTTCAAGATGTCTGACCTTCAAACTTGCTGGGCCCCACGACTTGTACAATAGGAAACATTTATGTATATGATACATGTAATTGTTGAGACATCTAACTCTACACCCTAAGACGTCCATATGAGCACGACGCAACTGCAGGCCATTGGGGTTACAGGTCACCTAACCCCGTTAGGTTCCTCTATATCCCTCAACACTCGTACCCGGACCCCTGGGAGGATCTAACAATTAGATCCCCTATATAGACACATAATTAGCCCTATATAATCCCTATATAACTTCCCATATGATTCTAGGAGATCGAATTTTTAGATCCCCTTTTTGGGGGTCTCCCTAAACCTTAAACCCTAAACCCTAATCCCTAAACCCTAAACCCTGGGTAGCCCCTGGAGGCCGGACTTTGCCTCCTCATTCTTGCGCTGCTCCTGGCAGCCACCATCCTGACCGTCACCCGCCCGCGAAGCGATTGGCTTGGCATAGACGCTGCAAAGAAGACGAGCTAAGCTGTAAGGATCCAGGGTTTAGGGGATTAGGGTTTAGGGTTTAGGGGATTGGGGTTTAGGGTTTAGGGGTTTAGGGTTTAGGGGTTTAGGGGCTTAGGGTTTAGGGTTTAAAATTGGGTACTTGGAATTTTGATGCTAGAAGTTGTAGTACAGCATATGACTTTAGGGATGCTTCGGACACTCAAGGAAAGCGAGTCTCTAAACAGGATGCCTCCCGGTATACCGCAAAAATGTGATGCGTGAAACTTCCTGTATGGAAACCTGACTTAAAACTATGCTCATAAGCCATTATCTGGCCCATTTTGAGTGTTAGCTGCTTCTCAGTTCTTACTCGCTGTAGTATATGTTGCCTGAAAAGGTCCTGTTGTTTGAAGTGCTCAGGCCCTTGCAGGAAGCCCATCCAGGGGGGCCCGCAATCCACCCAGTAAGACTTTGTGAGTCCGAGAACGAAGAACAGAGTTCCGTAAACAGATGTTACCATAGACCCTGGACCCTGTGAGGCTCTCACATAGGTAGCAAGTTGGATTTGCCCTTAAACCACTTTTCCTTGTTTCTGCATGCCCCGGATTTCTTGGTAACGCATGGCCATAAAGCATTATAGCCCCTATATAACCCCAATATACCATAGCAGCTTCCATTTTCTTATCCATTATCCCAATATTACCCCATTATAACCCTAATGTTGTTAGTAAACCCTAGACCTTAGGTGGACCCCACCCAGTAATAGTGACTATTATGGATAATAAGGATTCTATTAGAGTCCGCTTATATGCCTATTATACCACTATTACAGGGTGGGGGGTCCTCCTAACCTAGACCCTAAACAGGCCCTCCCCCTGTTTTGAGAAACTCCCACACCTATACAGCTTCAGCCATTGGACCTATAAGCCCCAAACCCTGAAAGCCCCGAATGAGCCCCCTAAAGCCTACCCTAAACGCTAAACCCTTACAACTGAACCCTCTAAGCCCACACTAAAACCCAAGTCCTAGCCCCCCTGACTTTAGGTTCAGGGTGACCCCTTAAACCCTAAAACCTAAACCCTGAGCACCAAATCCTAAGCCCAAGATCACAAGCGCCCCCAAAGCCTGGGGTGCGAGCCAAAGTTGCTCTGCTGCCGCAGAAGCGAGCTTCAAAAGAGTTGCCAAAGGCTTTCAAACCCCAACGGCGAGCATATACATTTATATATATATATATTGATATGTATATTGTACACACACTAGAAGTACAGTCCTAAGGTTTCCTATGTGTATATGTATATACATATACAGTACACTTACTTTGTATGTAAGGCTTATGTCTACGTGTATGCGTGTATTTGCAGATGTGTGTATATGCGTAAATGTATATGTATACGTATACATGTATGTGTATTGGAATGCATATATGTATATACATACATATGTCCATACGCTGTATATACATATATACATATATAACATGTATATACATATATGTACCTGTATGCACATATATATATATGTATATATGTATCGGTAGAGAGAGATATAGATGTAGATATGTGCATGTAGATATAGGGTTTCACATAGACGGCTTACATAGGATTACACGGGACTGATTGTTCAGCGTGGTTGCTACCTGCTACTTTCCCACAACCTCTATCACTGTAACTGGTGCCAGAATCCCAAGTACGGAGTTATTGGGTACATGGACCCCTAAAGAGCAGACTTTGGCCCATAATGCTACCGCAGATCCTTCCTGCACCTAAGAAAACCTATTACGTTGCAACGTTTTGGACATCACTGGCCAGAGATTTTGCAAGCAAGCAGATGGCTCACCAATCTGTGCAATAGTTGTGCATCTGCCTCTCTTCATTTAAGGCGCAGCCAACGAAGTGCCATACCAGAAATCATTAGAGTACACGTGCAAGATCACAAAGTGCGGTCTCCGGTCTGATCGCGTTAAGCGGCGTTAAGGCCGAAAGTGTACTGTCAATTGGGTGGCCTGCTCACAGCAAGAAGTTGGATGTACTTTCTCGCACCCTTAGCCAGGCACGGGCATACTGCATTGCAGGCTCAGAAGATTTCAAAGTGTCGGATGTACTATAGCGGCCGGATAATTACCAATATCCGTGTGAGACCTCTTTGATGTAATTACCTTGCATTGTATGTATACAAGGAACCTATGACCATGCAAAATCCGACCTATGTTATGTATGGGCCTAAGGCATTACCAATTCTATCATACTGTTGGAAATGCTTCCGTCCCCTAGATAATATTGATAATATAGGTAGGGCTTTGCCGGAGCGACCCGGTGCGGGCCTGCGTTTGCAACTGCTATTTTTAGTAGGTTTAACTAAGGTTTCTCACGTTTTTGGCCCAAAAGCAGCCTAACTGTCTCTCAAAATGTGTGTTCCTTGCTGAAGAAATTCTTTTGGGCCGAAATGGGCGCGACTCTTGTTCCCCAGGGGTCCAAGGACCCAAATACTGGGGTTTCAGGGCCCAAATACTATAATGTCAATGGCATTTAGGCCCTAAAGCCATATTATTCGGGTCCTTGGACCCTTAGGGGTTTTGAGAAACTCCCACGCGGTTTCGCTGCAGGCTCCGAAGCAGGCAGGCTCAGATGATGCCTGGAACTAAGCCAAACCCACAATATGTACATATATATATATACATATATACCCCCAAGAATGGAGAATCAAATGGAAAAGAAGATGGGAATTTCAATGGAAACTGCTATATACAGGGCTTTATCAGGATTATATGAGCTATAGTCTAAACTCCTTAAAGGGCATTATATAGGGGAGTATGATAGGGGTATATTAAGGGGGAGACTAGAAGCTTGGACTATGACCGCTATACTCCCTGTAGTTTCCATTTTCTTTTCCATTATCCCTATATAACACCAATAGAACCCAAACAGCTAGTACCTCCCCAATGTTTCATGTGTCAAAACTATTGAGTGCGTGGGGGTGCAGAAGTATAGGCCAATGACATGGATAAGCATTCCGCGGAAACCATGCGCGGTACAGTTTGCAATAGTTCACTGATCTTGTCGTAGTCGTTTCCAGTGCTGACACTAGAGCCTAAAACCCTGAAGCCTGATCTTGTACCAGCCTATTACGCCGCCACAGAATCCCCTTCTGCCACATTTCATTGTGCATGAGGCTAGTCCCTATAGAATCCCCACATACTCTGCGGAAGGTAGTTATTCCCTGGGATGCAAGTCAGATTACTATGATACGATTTTTAATATTACGATTATCGTCATTATTACTACTAATACTATTACTATTATCAGTATTATTACTACTATTACTATTATCATTACTAGTACTATTTTTATTATTAATATTATTGTTACTCGTCTTATTACTGTTTTAGAGACCTCAAGCTGTTTTGGTACCTAGGGTTGTGATGATCAAGAGCCCATCGCTCAAAGCAGCCAATGGTCGTTTTCATCCATCTCTAGCTCCAACATTCCCTAAGGCTCCGAATAGCAATGTAGGTCATATTTGAAGACTTGAGGGCCCAATGTAGGATTTATAGACATGGAGCCCCAAGGATTCTAATCTTTCTTCCCGCAAGTTGCTGCTTGAAGTTAGGTTTTAGGGTTTAGGGGGGCCCGGTAACAAAGCAGATAGCAGATAGCAGTGGTAATGGTGGTGGTAGTAGTAGTAGTAGTAGTAGCAGTAGTAGTAGTAGTAGGAGGAGGAGGAGGAGTAGTAGGAGTAGTAGTAGCAGCAGTAGCAGTAGCAGTACGGATAGCGGTAGCAGTAGCTTTAGCACTAGCTTTAGCAGTAGTAGCAGCAGCAGCGGTAGTAGCATACAGAGTATCCCTAGTATGAAAAGTGTTGGTGCTACTCGATCTAAAGTAGTAGTTTCCTTAAATAAGGGGAACCCAATATACACTCATATATCTTAGAATCCTTGTTATGAGATTATGGGTACCCCTAATTTTGCGAAACCCTAAACCCTAACCCCTAACCCCAAGTAAGGCCTGGCCGGCTCTTCGCTCCCTGCGAGCTTTGGGACGCCTGGGTCAACATCCGCCCTCCTCCGTGCTTGGGCCACGGAGTGGAGAATCCCTGGAGGTGTATAGGGTTAAGGGATTAGGGATTAAGGTTTAGGGATTAGGGTATAGGGTTTAGGGATTTGACGATGTAAGTTTCGAGGAGTTGTTGCTCAGTCGACGCATATTCCAGTCAGATTGCACTATGTAGGGCCTACCGAAAGCCCATTATTTGAACCCTTGAGGGGGTCGCTTCGATGAACAAGGATGGGCAGCACGACTGATGTTAGAAGTTCCAAAACTCAAAGCATCTAACTTGGGGAGTGGGAAAGAAAAAGCCCAGGTCATAACCAAGTGATTTCCTACAAGCCCTTACTGTAAGCATCATCAGAGCTGACACTAGAGGTTTGGGGCCTAGGATTCATAAAAATGGGTTTAGGCTTTGGAGGCGGGGTGTCGTAATAAACCCACCGCGGAACCCTGAATATATCGCAATATTGCCTTCCATAATATTTGCGTAGCCTTAGTTCTCAACCACTTGATGAGTCTCTGGGATGCCAAAGCAGTTTGCGGGCGGTGGGTCTCTTTCGTAGGGGTGCGGTTGGTTTAGGGTCTAGGGTTAGGGGTGGGGCTCGAGCTTGAGGGCTTCTGAGTAGGGTCTAGGCGCCTAGCCCATCTGGAAACTAAGAAATGGTAGTTGCTATTTTTCCATTATCCCTACATTTCCCCAATATATACCCTAGTATAATCAAGTGAAGTAGTTTCCATTTTGTTTTTCCGTTATTCCCATATAACCACAATATTACTCCCATAGAAGCGGAAGCAGTAGATGACTTGGCCCCATCATCTGATGCCGAAAGCAGCTGGCTGCATGCACCGAGGCCCGACATGGAGCTCCATTTGGAAACTAAGATGGAAGCTACTATATAGTGTATTTGGAATATATAGGGGTTATATAGGGATAATAGAAAATAGAATGGAAACTAAGACCAGAAGCACTTCAAGAAGCTGCTTGGTCTCTCTCGAGATGGGAGTATCCTTTTCATGCGCCGCCCCAAATGAAATCATTCTTTTGGCACATGTTTGTGACCGAAAAAAAACTCCGTAGAACCAATGTCCCGGACCCCAACCCTAAATCCTTTCGCACCCCAGTACCCTAGATCTCAACCCCTCAAATGTGAAAATCCCTTCGAAGCTCTCTCATAAACCCTACGTCACTACGTGCCAAAATTCATGGTGCCCCTTAAGTAGATGGAATATTTGGGGGTATACTATATGTGGTCTCAGTATAACATACCCAAGGCCATATTCCATCTACTTAAGGGGGAGTATAACCCCTAAACCCTAAATCCGTAAACCCCAAACCAGAGCCCGAGGTTGGGGAAGCTGTCCGGCGCCTTGCAGGCAGGATTTTGTGGGTTCAGGGTTTAGGGGTTAGGGTCTAGGGTTTAAGAGTGTAGGGTAGTTCCCAACCTCTAGGGGTATATAGGGGTTATATAGGGATGATGGAAAAGAAAATGGAAACTACCATTTAGGGCTTAGGGCTTAGGCTTCCAAAGCTCCAGTGGCTTCATGGAAGGTGGGCCGTCATTCTGTCTGAACCCCTTGCGCTCCAACCAAACGCCATGTACCAATCATTGTGTATTTGATTTTGGTAAGCAGACCTGAAAAGCCCTTCTGGGTTTACCGCTTAATTTACCCTGCGGGTAAGTAGTACTAAAGTGTAGGAATTGGTGTTACAGGGAGTTCTTGGAGAAGACAACAGCGGCTTGCCTGCACATTGGAATTATGACGCGAGTGCAGTGTCATGTAGTATCCTGCGAAGGTATCAGTCACATCGCAGTTCCCTGGATTACGCTGGGATCTACATGAAAATCTTCATACAGAAGTTCTGTGACCCCAGATTCCTAACCTTTTCATGGTCGACACGCTGATCTCCACGATCCACATCCACCTTAGTGCTACCAACTGTTGAACAAGTGTTTCTTAGCTACTCCATCAGGATGCCTCCAGCAAGCAGCAAGATGACCTGACCTCTTCAGCCAGACCCTTTGATGACATTTCGCATGAACTTCTATGTCAAGGAACCTCTTCCCCCTCAACCCCAAGAGGCGCGAACACCCCTCAAGTAGGGAACATTAACCCTGAATGAAACTAGGAACCCTGTTTCGATTTAGGGTACTATTTCTGAAGTAAGGGGAATTGGGCACTTTCCACCAGCCCTAAACCTTGAACCCTAAACCCTGAACCCTAAACCCTGAACCCTAAACCCTAAACCCTGAACCCTAAAACCCTAAACCCTGAACCCTAAACCCTTACCCTCAGCCCTAAACCCTGAACCCTAAACCCTTACCCTCAACCCTAAACCCTGAGCCCTAAACCCTAAACCCTAAAACCCTAAACCCTGAACCCTTAACCCTAAAACCCTAAACCCTGAACCCTAAACCCTTTCCCTCAACCCTAAACCCTGAACCCTACACCCTTACCCTCAACCCTAAACCCTGAACCCTAAACCCTTACCCTCAACCTAAACCCTGAGCCCTAAACCCTAAATCCTAAAACCCCAAACCCTGAACCCTAAACCCTGAGCCCTAAACCCTGAACCCTAAACCCTTACCCTCAACCCTGAACCCTGAACCCTGAACCCTAAACCCTTGCCCTCAACCCTAAAACCTGAACCCTAAACCCTGAGCCCTAAACCCTTAACCCTAAACCGCGCTTCCTTCACCACATGAGCTATGGTCTAAACTCCTTAAAGGGGGTTATATAGAGGATTATAAAAGGGACTACTATAGGGGTTCTTAAGGGGGATACTAGGAGTTTAGACTACAACCCCTACTTCCATTGTCTTTTCCGTTTGATTCTCCATTATAGTAGGTACCCCTAATCTTGGGAATCCCTAAACCCCTAAACCCTAATCCCTAAACCCCCTAAACCCCCTAAACCCCCTAAACCCTACACCCTAAACCCTGTAGCTCACATTTCTTTGGCTCCGGAGCGCTTCCTTAGCAGCGTCGGGAGCCAAAGGCCTCTTCCGGCGTGACCTTGTGAACCCCTGAATTAGGGTTTAGGGTTTAGGGTTTAGGGTTCAGGGTTTAGGGTTTAGCGTTTAGGCCCGGCTTAGGCCTTACACATTCATAGTCCCCCTTAAGTAGATAGAATATGGCTTTGGATATATTATAATAAGATCCCTATATACCCCAAAGTTTATTTGCGTAAGGGGGACTATATCCAGTTTCCACTGTATTTTTTACATGCCTTTCAAGCCGATTCCCATTAATCTAAGCCCTGAGCTCCATGAAATCCCTATACAATCCCAAAAGAACCCTATATGGTAGTTTCTTAAAATAGGCGGACCCCCCCTATAGAGCCCAAAATACTACAATCCTTATTGTAGGTACCCACCATAATGGTACCCCTCATTTTCCGAAACCCCCTAAACACTAAACCCTCAACCAGAAACCCCTATATATCCCTGTGTATCCAGTATTCTACCCCTTAAGTAGGGGGGACGTGCTGCTTGGATGGGCAATGTAACAAAGCAAGCCTGGGCACCCACCACTTACCTGCAATTGTCTAGGGTTTAGGGTTAAGGTTTTGGTTTAAGGTCAGGGTTTAGGGTTCATGTTTTAGGGTTTAGGGTTTAGGTTTTGGTTTACGGTTTAGGTTTAGGGTTTTGCAGCAGGCTGTAATAGTGACTATAAGGGATAACAAGGGTCATATTCGGGTCCTATTATATTTCCTGTTATACCAATTATTACATTTCCTGTTATACCAGTGTTTCAGGGTGGGGTGTCCTCCTGAGATATAAGACACAAGGCTATTTCGGCCCTAGAAAACCCAACAGAAACCAACAAGCTAATTATGGACAAACTGTAGATTTCGGATACCAACGTGCGCGTTACACCCGGCTTGTGCATTTTTCATCGCATGACAGACGCAGATGGCAAGCGTTCAGCGCATACGTCCTAAGTGGTATGAGGCCAAAAACTTGCCTTCTGGATTTCCTACGGGCGGGACTGGAGCATCCTATGAGACATTTACAATTGAACTTGTGGTAGCAATGCCTTGACCTTGTACCCCAAGAGCAAACACCACGGCAGAATCCCAAACCTACAGGGCAAAAGCTATGGCAGCTATGCGCGAAAATAAGAAACAAAAGCACCGCAGCCTGCAATGTAACAATGTAGAAGCCTGAATACTTGCCAGTGGCCAGCATTCTGCACTTAAAGTCCTTATATAGATATAGTAGAAAATACATCCGAAAGCTATTCTAAATTCTAACTAAGTAGGCCCCCCACAGTAGTGCAGAAGCCTCTGGTAACTTGCCCTAAGGCTCCATGTGCCCGAAAATTGCATACTGCCCCAAAAACCTGTACCACAATCACTTCTACCAAGATCCCAGGTAAGCCAGATAATTCGGGTGCATGGACCTGAAGCCCTAAGCCCCACAGTGTTCTATGCATCCGTATATACCCATATGATCCGTGCAAAGGGGGACCAATTATTGGGTATCCCTAAGCCCTAGAAGCCCTAAACCCTAAACCTTAAATCCTAAATCTTGCTCCTTGCGAGCCATGGCCCTGGGGCGAGCTATGGCTGTGGCGAAGGCCGCTGAGTAACAATCTGGGTTTTGGTTAGCAATGAAATTGGAAACGAAAACTACAGGGATCATCGGGATTATATAGGGTTTAGGGTTTAGAAGGAATGGAAAAGAAAGAAAAACTAGTAAAATTGGTTATGCAGGGACTACTATACAGTAAGGATCCATAAGTTAGCTTCATTTCAAGTTCTGGAATTGTTGTAGAACGGGCAGCCAGAATGGGGGCTCTATATGGCGTTATATCGTTTGGAGCTAGGTGGTTAAACGCCTAGCTATATCCAAGAATAAAGAACCAAATTGAGAAGAACGTGGAACACGAAGTGGACACCAATATTATTTAGGGTTTTATTTGGTTTGTGTGTAGGTAGCCAATACCCTAAAAAGTCAACCCTATGCTCAGGAATTTCAGTAGTTCAGGTCGCCTAAGTCGGGCACGATTTTCTCCATCAAGAGTACAATATCCTATCCTATCTCAAATCTGCAACTAGTACAGACAGTGCTCGTGTGTTGTAAAATACCTAAATAGTGGTAATCTGCAGCACAGCGCCCCAACCATTGTTGGTTTTTTAATCACATTCTCTCCTTCGCAGAGCAGTGTGGGGGCTCAGACGCGTTCTTTTTCACGTATAATCCTGGAACAAGCCACCACAGAACTTCTCATCCCCTCAGAGGAAGCTGTGTGGCCTCGACAACACTATACCTTTGTGGTTCCATGTCTATCAATAATACCGAAAGACTGGAGAATCAAATGGACAAGAAAATGGAACATGAAATGGAAACTGGGGTTACGTACGGGTTGTATCTGGCTCCCTGTCTACAGACAATACCTACATCGGGCCCCAATGTCTATAGGTGGTATCTACATTGGGCCATGTGATCCCTATACATCCCTATGAACACCTAGTTTCCATTTCTTTTTTCCGTTTGTTTTTCTATTTGATTTTCCATCATTAGGGGTTTATGAGTAAATACCATAAACCCTATACCCTAAAGCCTAAACCCTAATACTCTAAACCCTAATACCCTTGACCCCAAACCCTATAGTACCTACATTGGGCCCTTTGGAGCCCTAGGGTAAGGGCTTCTTGAATGCACCAGGCTTTGCGCCGAAACGTGCGGCATATGTCCTATCAAGTCGATGAGGCAGCAGTTTCGGATGCAGGGCTTACCTGTAACTCCGATTTCTGAGAGTTTGGTGGCAATTCGCCCTAATTACAAGGTGTAACTTAAAACTGTAGGTTTCAAGTTGATGCTTTTGGAAACTTGAGGCCGTAGGTTGAGGACATTAGCAATGGCTTTATGAAACATACCTCGGAGATATATAGGAGTGATCGCAGTATCAGGGCGTCCATGCCCAGGCCATAGCAACGCCCAGTTTTCAATTGAATCCCATTACGAGAGCATCCATGCCCAAGCCACAACAATGTCCGATTTTATTGAGTCCCGCGACGGTGGCATCCATGCCCAAGCCATCATAACATCAGTTTTCTACTGAATCCGATATCAAAGCGCAGTGCGGGATTTGCCTCATTTCAGCCAGCTATATATATATATATATGTATCCTGACACCCCCTCAAACCCACAGCGGTTCCCATGCTGGCAAGAACAGCACTTCGTGAACTTGCAGTAGCACCAGCTTATCTCCTGCGTCTGTTATCACAAGAACTGGCACTCAGAATTTCAGAGTTTAGGGTTTAGCTCCAATTTCACGCTTCTGGAGCTTGCCAAGCCTGCAAGACACGGGCAACCGTGGTAGACACAGCACGTTGTGCTTGCGCATGTGTTGCGTGGAACGCCAGTGAGGGATAGCTGGTAAAATCCTTAAGCCTTACCATTTGTAAAACCTGTTGCCATTACATGTTCCATTTGCTTTGCCATTGGATTTTCCATCATTGTTGACTCCTCAATCCTTGAACGGTAGTTGGGGTCCCGGCACATTGTCAAATGGGGCAATGCGAACCATGTTTAAGGGTAGTTGGGCAGTGCTGGTAGTGAGCAGCGGCTGATCGAAGCCAGGTTTCCAGCTTCTTTTCCAGTATCCCTATATGGTCCCAAAATATTAGATGAGGGAGGGCTTCAGATCTTTCTGCCGAAATGACGTTAAACGATTTGTCCTGGAGTTGAGGGTATAGAACCATGGCCTACTTTGGGGCGTGTAGTGAGTTATTCTCAAAAACATGGGGGCCCTTTCGGTTAAAACTAATATTACAGGACCTAACATTAAGGGTCCCAAAATGCGACCCTAATTTTTGGAACTACCCTAAACCCTAAACCCTCCACAACTAGCCAGGGCTGCTTCCTTCAGACGAGATCTGCAGAAATCAAACGGTAGCACCCAGACAGTCCAATATCTCTTACACTAAGGGTCCAAGGACCTAAATAATAGGGTTTTAGGGCCCAAATACACCTAATAGTACAGTATTCGGGCCCTAAAACCCTAATATTTGGGTCCTTGGACCCTTAGGGTTAATCGGGGAATAGACCTTAAACAATACTAGGATCCCTAATATGATTTAAGGTATATTCCCTAACTGAGGGATATTGGACTTTCTGGGCACGGAGCAATGGCAAGTCATCTCGCCTATACTTTTGGGCTCCATGTCTATAAATAATGCCCCAAAGAATGGAGAATCAAATGGATAAGAAAATGGAAAATGACGTGGAAACGGGTATATATATATATGTGTTTACAGGGGTTGTATGCGTCTCCATGTCTATAAGTAATACTTCCATTGAGCCCCGATGTCTACCACTAGTACCTACATTGGGCCATTTGGAGCCCTAGGGATACGCTGCCACAATGAAAAGGTAGGCCGCACATAGCTTTCGAAAATCAAACGTCGCGTTTTGAAGATCCACCCGTGCGGGGTCTCATGGCATGAAGCCTACCTGGACCCCAAAAGTATCCAAAATAATGGCCTTAATGGCTGTTATTATGGGTTTATGGCTATTATTTTACATACCCCTTGGGTGCTGTAGCTCTTGCACTCGATTATCATCATAGTGAGCTACGCGGGATCTAGGGCACAAAAGATGCCAGGGGCCATGCGCATCCAACAATGATACAAATACATGAGTATTTGGTATTTCCAGCCCTCCTGCCTGTGTAGGCGACATGCTGCCGTTTGAAGAGTCCTTTGCAGCCACAGCGCTCTACGCTTGTGGAACCTTTAACCAATTGTTCAAGTACCCAACAATCAAAAACCTACCCAAAACGTACAGTACCCCAGCAACTACTATTAGGTAGATTGGGCCTGCACCCAGTGATGATCATATAGCAGGAATCGAGTAGGGATATTGCAGATCCCAATGAATAAGTGCATTATCCCTTGTAGTGAGTTGAGGCCAAAACCGCCCGAAATCCTGAACCCCACAACCTAGACTCCTAGATCTTAAGCCCTAAATGGGCAACTTGGGTAAATTAAAAAAAGATCGGCAGGCCCTAATGGGCCGACTGCGGGGTGAATCTACAGCAACAGCCAGGTCCACAGCACAGGGGTTTTCGAAAGTTTCCGAAAATCAGAGGTACTGTTGATACTAAACATCCTGCATGACCCTAATATACTATAGTCCTATTATTCCCAAGGTATAAGCTACTAAGGGTCATGCAGGATTTCTAGTATCCACCGTATTAATTTAGGATTCAGGGTTTAGGGGCTTAGGGTTTAGGGGTGGGAGTCCGACATATGAGGATTGTAGTAAGTATCTCGGGGGTCTATGTTGGGGTCCGCCTGTTTACGGAAACTACCACGACTTTGGATAACCTGAAAATCCTGCATGACCTTAGACCAGGTGACCATGCAATGTTGCCACAATTCCCAAGGAACAAGGTACTTCTGGCTCATGCAGGATTTTGGTGTGTCCTCCTTATTCCTGCGGCTGAAGCATATTAGTAGTTCTTGGGCTTACAGCCTGTACGTGGCACTTCCTTTGTGCCTTAAAGGCTAAAAGTATACAGACACCCCTTACATTGGGCCCTAACCTATGTAAATATCATTCTTGTGGCCCCTTGGGTCCTGAAATCTAAAGGATAGGGTTTAGGGTTTAGGGTTTAGGGCAGATGCTTATGGCGTGAATCGGGATACTACATTCCCCGCACAGTGTATATCTATAGGGTAGGGGTTGAGCGTTTAGGCTTTAGAGTTGGGTTGCAGCGACTTACCCAGAGGGTCCATGTACCCAATAATTAGGCACTTTGGATTTGAGAAATAGTAATTATAGTGCAGGATTTGGGTAAGTTTGTATGTTTTAGGGTTATTGTTATCGGAAGGATCCTCATTTTCAGACCTACCCTTGAGTCTCTTCGGATAGAAATGCTGCCTCAATGCTTGACTTTTGCAAATAGCACCAACCTCTGGCAATAATCCCAGTAACCCTAAAGCCTAAACCCTAAACCCCTAAAATGATTCTTGCCAGCTTGGGGGCTTAAAGTCTACAAGGCACACCTTAACGCGGAACTCAAACCCAGGACATTCCCAGTATCCTTAATTGAGGTTGAATGGCCGTTAATAGTAGGTACTTACGCCTAAATTGAGGGTAGTTGGAGGGTCTAGGACTATAGAATCCTTGCCAAGTGAGACAGAAAGTAGGGATGTGGCGGCAGAGCTCTTGTGCTCCCGACGCGCCCCTAAGTCCTAAACCCTGGTCTCCTGTGCCGAGGCTGGTTGAAAGCTGGGATTGTTCCCAAGATGATCGACCTGAGCGAGCCTGACAGGAGTCCCCAGAGGGTTTAGGGTTTAGGGCTTAGGGGTTTAGGGTTTAGGGAAGATCCCACAGGCTTTTTTGGATGGGTGTGGCAAGAGAAGAAAGACACGGCCGTGTGCAAGCACTGGACGCACTGCTGCCGCTGCTGCCTGGGCTTGCAGAGCAATGGCCAGGACAAAAACCAGATTGCATGCCTGGACGTAGCGGCCATTGCCAAGCTGAGCAAAGCCCAAGGGTCGTCCTGGACACAGTTTGGGCTACAAACACGACCTACATAACAAAAAAGGGCCCTAAATGCCAACATAACAAAAAAAGGCCCTAAACCCCAAGCCCTAAATCTATGACAGCTTAAAACATACCTGGAAGCTCCATGGAGCCAAGGCCTCACCACCGCTTACCCTAAGGGTCCAAGGACCCAAATAATAGGGTTTTAGGGCCCAAATACCATCAATATTGTAGTATTTGGGCCCTAAAGCCCTATTATTTGGGTCCTTGGACCCTTAGGGTTAAGTAGGCAATCTCCCCCATTTTACCAGGATTCCTTCCGCAACCTCAGGAAAACCGCTGCATGCGGTGTTTTTTCCTTGGGGCCCTTGCGTCCGCATGCCGCATTGTGATTTGCCGCTCTAAGCCCTAAACCCTAAATAGTAGTTTCCATTTTCTTTTCCATTATCCCAATATAACCCCTATAAATACATACTCTATAATCCCCCATATAACCCATTATTATAGTAGTTTCCATTTTCTTTTCCATTATCGCAATATTCCCCACTATATATATATATATATATGGTAGTTTCCCAAAATAGGGGGAGCCTAATATACACCCCAAAACCGTGTAATCCTTATAATGGGAACCCCCCTGAAATGGTACCCTAATTTTGGGAAACTCCCATATATATATATATATACACATATTACCACATAGTAATGTCATCGCCCTGAGGCTCCTTGGGTTTAAGGTTTAGCGTTTAGGGTTTAGGCTCCCTTACCTCTGCATACTGTCTTAGGGTTCAGAATTTAGGTAACTATACGGCCCCCCAATATAGACCCCGGAATATAGCGTAAACCGAGTAGGAACTCCACCCCCAAGAAAGGACCCTCCCCTAGCATGATTTTTGTGCAGGCTGTCTCATCCTGACATAAATTCAAGATCTTGAGCTTGCTGGCCCTAAGGTCCAACTACCTAATCATTGGGAACCAGGAGCTTGTGCACCAGTAGTTGTATTATTGATGGCAAATTCATGGTTTTAAGTTCAGGGTTAGGGTGGGTCAGTATTTGATTATGGGGTGCATGGACTCTTCGGTTGAAATCCTAAGCCCTAAGCCTTAAACCCTAGACCCTAAATCCTATAACCCCTAGCCTATTACTTGGCCGAACAACTTGTCCTGTGAAGCTCAGCTCATGAAAGCTCTCACACTCTGGTAGATTCTTACCCCGAGATCCCTGGAACGATCTACAAAGTAGAGCCTCCAATGATATGCTTCTCTAGAGAACAGCAACAAATTATTGGGCAATTTCTGGAAAACTCTGAGAGGCATCTACTTTCGAGATCCTTCCAGGGGTTAGGCGTAGTAGATCGAGTCTTCTGGTACAAGCTAAAATACCAACCGGTCATCATGACCTGTAGATGATGCCATTGACGACACTTGCGAATAAAGTACACTTGCCCGCTCTTGTTCATGTGATGATTTAGAGAAATCAGAGCCTGTTCTGGGGAGTGGACTACAGCACATTAATATGGTGAGGTCCATCTTGGGTTTCTCCATTTGTGGAACGTCCCATACCATGACTATCACCTGAAACCCCAAGTACCTACAGCTTAGTGGTACTGACCGCATCATTACACCTGGAGGTAATCGGTAAACCTTAAACACTGAACCCTCAAATGATGCAACCTTTCCATCTTTCCTTTCCAGTATATAAACCTATATGCCCCTTATTCCCTCCCAAGCCCTGAAGCCTTTCCTTGGTGAGCTTCGCTGAAGTCGTTTGTCAGCCGCCCAGGCTCCACCTGATGAGATTTGTGCTGGCCTCTTCATTTGTGGACTGTGTCTCGTTCGAATGGAGGTGGTTTTGAGTCTACATTTCAGGGTTTGGGATTCGGGTTTTAGAGGGTTCGGGGTTTAGGGTTTGTGTTATTTATCTGCTGCTTTTTGTTCGAAGCTGTAGGTTGTTTATGCGGGGGTTACAGGTACGGTTCCTAAACCCTAAACCCTCTTTAGAGTTCCGCAGTCAGGACTTCAGGGTTGAGGGCCTTCCCTGACCCCTGGGCCTGTTCTAGCCGTTATTTTGGCCAGAGCTCAGGCATATATGTACATATATATATATATATACACATACATATATATATATATATGTGTGTGTGTATGCATGTGTGCATATAAAAGTATATATGTACATATATATATATGTATGTATCTATATAT
>CAJNIZ010044824.1:333-22410 GCA_905231905.1 Symbiodinium pilosum
GGTTTGGGGGTTTAGGGGTTTCGGGGTTTAGGGTGTAGGATTTGGGGTCCAGAGGGCTTGGAGCCTGGGTTTGCCAGGGTGAGTGGGTTCTATGCATGGGGAGCCTCAGATTGGAAATCTCATCACAAGGCTTGGCTGGGATTTTCTGGGTTGGCCACTAAAACCTTTTGAAAAATATTACTATATAGGGTCCCTTATTAAAGCCATTAAGGAAAATATTAAATATCCCAGGGGCCTACCCAGTTTTTAGTGTATGTAAGTCTGTGGAAGCCCTCTCCATGACTGCACACGACTGCCAGGTCAGCCTTTTTTCTGATGCCATTTGGATGAACCAACTAGTCCGCAGCAGCTCTTCAACAGCCCCCTATCAGCCAATGTTAATGCTTCGCTCACTTTTTTGAGAAAACTCACTCGTGCGATTCTTGTCAACATTGCGGGGCCCGATCTTATGCCTCCAAAACGGACCGTGCGAAAAGTTGGTGGTGCATGCAGGGCCCCTACTTGTTGAGAGGCTCGCGTCTGAGTCCCCAAATCCTAAACCCCCAACTAGGCCAGAAAAATGTTCCGAACAAACGCTCAGGCTCAATGCCAAGCATGCCAAGCACATGCAAGGTGACCTCAGTTTGGCGGCCAGGTTGCACACAAGCTGAAGTTTAGCTTCGGTTGGCCCCCATTCCGCTAATAGAAACCTCCTTCGGATAACGACAATCACATTCGGATCCTTCTCTATCCCCCTTACGCCACTACTACTGGATGGGTGCCTGGAATTAAATGGTTTCAGCACGTGCAGTGTAAGGCTGGAGGCAGGCATGAAAGGGTCCCGCAGGTTTGATCTGCTGAGCGAGATTGCAAACTCACCCAAAGACCAAGCACGAGCAGCACAAACTCAAATACAGGCACCCGCACATAATGAAAATTGAGAACATATGTGCAACAATCACGCAATTAACACCTTATAGCCACAGCACAGCCATGCGCTCTCTCGCTTCTTCGCCGGCATCCTGCTCGATGCGGAGGCACTCTGCCAGGTGCCTCACATGGGCAAATATCTTGGGATTATTTGAGAGCTGGTGTAGGTGTCAGGGAGCGCAAAAAGACCAAGGATGCTAGCAACTGGTCAACATACTAAAGCTGTTGAAGGGACGGCTTTTTGCACACATAGCTGGCATAGCCATGTCCATGCGGATTCGGGAAAGATGTTATGGGTGGCCTGAGACATTACGTCAAGGTTCTCTATAATGAAGGGGAGTTTAGCGACCCGAGCCCCTGATATGACTATAGCAGGGTGCAAATTTCATGGTTGCGGTAACCAAAAATCCCCTCATTATCTAGAGTAACTGAAATTCCCTGCCCTGTATTGAACCCTGGCGCCGTCCTAATACTAAATACCCCAGTGGAACGCCGTTATATAACCTGAGGAATTTGTTGTTAGGGGTGGGAGGTTCATTTTCCGCTCTATAGACACTAAACTTGAAATCACATGGTACTTTCCATTTTCGTCTAGGTCTCCCGATAGTCCATGAACTCTAACCGCCCATGTAACCTCGTTTTGGGGAGGACTGATCAGGTTGGAGGTGGGATGACAACAGCCGACCCTGGTCACAACCCCAGGAAAATTTTGCAGTCCTAAGTCACGGGCTTAGTGAGTAAGTGGATCAAGAACTGAGGTTAACATGTGGCTTGCAATATGTAATGTTTCTGACTAAGCCCCCCTTACCTCCCATGCAAGTTCTCACTCATAAAATGGGGCTCTCAGACCTTGGGTCTCCCTAGTTTTACAGCAACGAAGAAATGGTACTACCTTGACCCCCCCGTGGACGTCGAACAATTGCCTCTTCTGCGTTCTTTTTATAATGGGTTTCGGGCCGTTATGGGCCGTTGTTCTACGCACTTTGGAGGTCCAAGGAATATCCTCCTTAGAGGCAGACCCTGTTCAAAAGGATCCACAAAAGCTTTGAGCATCTGATCTCCCGATCTCTCGACTGCAAGCACTAAACCCTGATCCCGAAACTCTTTACAGATTACACCTCTCAACCTGGAATCCCTAGACTCATATATGTCGAAGATATTCCCTCATTATGACACTATTCTCGTGAGACAAACCCAAAAATCCTAAACAAAACAGTGCTTGCCCCTTCTCTCTACCATTCCCCTTATATCCTACCTGTACCCCATGATATCCCTATGTATCCATCAAGTGCTCAGACAAGAGGCTCTTCTGCCATTTCAAGCTCACCGCTACTAATACGGAGCCACGCAAGCTGGTGTAAGGTCGTCTCCAAGGCCTCAGCTTCAGCTAACTGGTCTCTACTTGCAGGGTTGGCGGGACTTGCTAAGGTGTAGCCGTATCCCCAATAATAACCCATAACATACTCTGTTATCCTCTTGATAAGCCTACTTGGTAAGTCTGCCTGAAGCTCCAAGTCAGGCACGGGGTTTAGCATTTAGCGCGGCAGTTGTCGATTTCTTGAATCTCAACTAGAGGCGCGGCTAATTTAATGGGTAACCCAAAGGTTCCATGTAGGTATATGGTGCATACTTAGGGCCCAAAGGGGTTCCCATATACCTACTTTAAGGCCCAAGTATATCCCATATACCTACATAGACCCTTTGGGTAAGCTTGGTTGAGCTTAACGCTATAACGACCTTGTCGCTATAACGATCTTGTTGGGAGACACGAAGCAAGACATGATGCAAGGTCTCGACTGTGCTTTGTGCCACTAGTGGCTTGGGGCTTGGGTGTTTCTCAAATTAGGTTTCCCCTTACAGCAAATGGCAGGATTCCCCTAGAAGGACCCTCCCCAAACAAGACAACCAATACAGTGTTCAGGAATCAGTGTTTGAGATATGGCCTCGGCCCACAAGTACATCATCTAGTACTCAGGGATTGGGGAATGGATTTCGCAGGTGAGCCGTACAGGCCAATGCGCAAGTAGGGTCTTCAAGAAAGCCAAAATTCCCATAGAACCCTCAACTGTTCTCTAATTATGCATCTCCTTGTGGGGTTCCCCTAGTTACTTTCCGGCAAGCCTTTGTATGGAAAGAATTCTGTTCCCTTTGCCACCTAAGAAGGTCCCAGAGTTACGAGTTAAGGCAAGCTCGTGCTCGAAGAGTCCTGACTGATGACTTTTTCCGAATGATGAACCCCTACCTTCTAATCAAAATTCTCGAAACAGTACAGTACCCGTATCTAAGCATTCAACTTGATGCATGCAGAGCGGGTCACTATTTGGGAGGTGACTAGGTAGAAGTGGGTTTGTAAGCCCTCGAGTTCGGTTGTAGCTACAGTTGTCGTACATACCGCACAACCCGGTTGTAGCCGGTGGTAACTACTCATGAACCTTGAAATAGGTTTAGGGTTTGCAACATTGAGGGCGCGTTTAGGGTCTTCCCGCGCTAAATTTTGGTAGATCCGCATTTAGGATTCTATTGAGGTACGCGCTGAGAAGCTCCCATCCGGGATCCGTGCACACAAGTGGCTTATCATCCAGGTTTGTCGGTTCAGGTGTGGGTGCCAGTTCTTAGGTCCAGGGCTCAGGATTTAAAGGAATGTGAACAACCCCAACCCTGCTTTCATCCCCCCAATATACTATAGACTATAAAGTAGCTTCCATTTCCTTTTCCATTACCCCAAAATAACCCCAATGCAACCCCAAGATGATCCCAATATACCCCAATATTATCCCAATATACCACCAATATTATCCCAATATTATCCCAATATTATCCCACTATATCCCCAACATAACCCCAATATTATCCCAATATTACCCCAATATTGCCCCAATATTGCCCAGGACATGGCTATTGCTACCGCGGGATCCCTCTTTTCAGGGCTGTGGTTTAGGGTGGAGTCAGAGGATAGGGCCAGTCAACATTCCATGCGAACATGCAGAATTCGAAGCCCAAGCCCGTTTTAGCATACGACTTCGGGACCAATTTCAAAATTGAACCTTCTATAAGGAACCAACCCCTGCAATGAACATCAACATGTTTTCAGCGTATCGTGCATCCTTACACATACTTGACAACCATGCCCCCATACACACACCGACACTCCGGCCACAAGCCCAAAAGGCCTCCAGCCTTAGCCCTCAGAATCCAAACCCGTTTCCAGCCAGCGGATCCCTTACCATAACCCTAAGGCTCAAAGTAGCCAAAAAACCTTTTATAGTATGGTCTTTGGGCCCAAAAGCCTCAAAATATGAGTTCATAGAGCCTTACCCCAATATTATCAGTATTATTCCATAGAGCCTTACCATAATCACCCCAAAGCCCCCAAGAAATCCCAACCCCAAAGCGTCCCGAACCCACTCTCTCAGCCGCTTAGAGGCGGCTCTGCTCATCTGAAGTGCCTGGCAATCATAAAATGAGAAGCGCTGTGATGATAATAACAGTAATAGTAATTGTAAGAACAGTGATAGTAACAGTCATAGTAGTAGTGATAGTAATAGTAATAGTGATAGTACTAGCAATAGCAATAGTAAAAGTAATAGTTCTTAGCAATAGTAATAGTATTAATAATGGAAATAGCACTAGTAATCGTAATAGTAACAATGGTAACTGTAATAACAAGTATTTGGGGAGTGCATATGACTAAACTGAAGTGGAAACAGCAATTGTAGGCTTTAAGAGTCAGGGTTCAGGCTGCGCTTAAACATTAAGGTTGAGTCCAGCCAAAGAATCTAAGTACGCAAATAGTGTAGACATGGACCCCACAGCATTTGCAAAGGAGGTTTCTTGGGCTCCAGTTATTAAAAAGTATCATAGAAAACGTAATAAATAAACATGTCGTTGTGAAGTCCGTTTGAGGTCCCTTATACCATAACATACCAGAATTATGTAGTTATATAGGGATAACGGAGAAGAAAATGGAAATTACTTTATGGTTTCGGGTTTAATATTTAGGGTTTAGAAGGGACCTAGGACCAGAATATTAGCAACATTATGCAGTGCAGATGTGTCGGGACCTTGGGGTATGGATTTCGGGTCCAGTAGGCTTCGTGGTCCTGATCGTCAAGACGACTAGTCCTCAACCCTACCTGGACACCCAGATTATGCAGAATACTAGCATTTTGACATGTTGCCGGGCTTTGGACCATTCTTTTACCAACTTTTGAAATCAAGGTACGTTCAGGGTATGCTGGTTTGGAATCCACGACCGTATTTCCTAAACAAAAATAAGGTGCCCCAAATTGGACACCAAATATTTGTACACACCAGCATTCCTAAGGAGCCCGAACATACACTCACTATAGACCATAATTACAGAAAGAAAAATATCTTCCCCAAGGATATCCCAATATAACCCCAATATATTACAGTAGTTTCCATTTTCTTTTCCATTATCCCAATATATCCCTAAACCCTAAACGCTGAACCCTAAACCCTAAATAGCAGTTTCCATTTTCTTTTCCATTGTCCCAGTATAACCCCAAGATACCCCAAGGATATACTTCATCGTGGGGGTCAAGCTGATTGACGACGGCTCTGAAGCTGAAGATCTTTTTGGTCTCAAGAGCTCGTCTAAAACCCTAACCCCTGAATTACTAAACCTCAAACCCCAAACCCGATGCTCTGAGTTCTGAACCCTGCTTTTTGCAGCTGAGCTCTTTCAGGTCCGCACGAGCGCGACAACAAACTCCTAAACCCCGAATCATACATCATAAACGCGGCCGGAAATTCAATCTGTTTTGAACTCTAAGCCCTCAAACCTAAGCACTGCACCCTAAATCTTACGCCCTATATTATATCCATCAGAAATCATATGAGCCCGCCTCCTGCACTCGAGCTTGAGCCTCTTTTCCTTGACCTTTCCGCACCACGCAGTTGCCCAGGTCGCCGAGGATTGGAACAGTAGCCTCACGCTACTTTATGGGTTCAAGACAAACAGAATCGACCAAATCTACGGGAATATGTGGAGTTATATAGGATTCATATAAGGTTGAGTAAAAATAAGACAAATATAACTGTAGTCATAGCACAACTTAAACCCGCTCAGGGGACTTAGGCGGCTTGAATTGGGCTATAGCTACATTTCCTACGTAACAGGTTACATGTACCTCGAACCTCCAAGTATGACTTTGGGCTAACTCGGTTGCTGCTTAGGAATTTACAGTCAGGTCCAGGGATTAGGGCTGAGTTTTCAGGGTTTCAGGTTTAGGGTTACCAAGATATGGAGAATCAATGGAAAAGAAATGGAATGTGTCATATTCTTCTATTTATGACCTGTTCAATACATATTAAATAATTGGGTTCTGTTTGAATGGTACTCATTTAAATGTCCTTAACCCCAACCCTAAACCCCTAAACTTACTGGAGGTGATTAAGGCATTCGGGAATATTATATGAGCCATTGTCTAAACCCACTAGTACCCCCTTCATTCCCTATAATACTCCCGAACATAATCCCCTGCATGACCCACCTTTAAGGAGTTTAGACCATAGCTCATGTAGGGATTATATTCCCTGATTCCCTACTAACCACCAGTAACTAAAGCGGCCCTTATCCTTGGGACATGCAAAAATGCAGGGATGGCTGAATCACACTACTCGGATCAAGTTGAGAATTGGGTTGCTGCTAAGGATCTTACATTTGGTTGCCACAATATGGGTGTATATTATATAGCATTAAAAATACTGCTTTCTTATTAAAGTAACTTAGTTTAAGTTCCTTAACAACAACCTAGCAAACTGTGGAAGTACTTCAAGGGGCAAAACTCTGGAACAGGGAGACTATAAGTTACGCCATTTTCCTCCGTCTAGGTCTTGGGGTTGTCAGGACACTGTCAGCCACTTTGCAGGGTTTGCATAGACCCAGAACTCCGAATGGCGATACGGACATGTGCAACTCCCTGGGCATATTACTGCAGCCTAGAACGCTGAGTCGCACATCAACAAACGGTCCCTAAATCATTCAAGGTGCTTGTGAGAAGAACTTCTGGAGTACTTGGACAGTCATGAGCCAAACCCCACGCCCCAATCCTAAAACCCAAACCCCTGCATTTTGGAAGCCTTCTCAGCTGTCCAAGATTTTCCTCAAAAGCCCATGCATCTTCTTTTGCATCCTTAGAAGAACCCTGTGTATCATTATAGGGGGTCTGCGCATGATTTAAAGTTAGTAGTTATTGAAGAGGCTCATAGACCATGCATATGAGCATGTTTACCCACCCAATGAGTCCTACAAGATGGATGGCTGGTTTCTCGTGAGGCTCTAGACTCTTCACCCACACGGGGGTTGCATAAAAGCGGGTAGTGCCCAAAAAAGGACTCCAACGTGCTTGATCCCGGCTATAAAGACCTCCACAAAGGTGACCCTCGTTAATTTTTGGCAACTCCCAGATCCCGTCTCTGGGCCACCGGCCCAAGTATCCTCTCCATACCTTTGATGTGACTAGAGGAAATGCAGAGTACAGGAGCAACTTGGAGACGAATTCCCCCAAAACTAATATGTGTCCCAGTGAGTCAGCGCATGGATATGTGTAAGGTCGGTGATAACACGTGTCCCAGGTGGCCTGATTCTCTACCTACTCGGGTTGGCTCGGGATCTAGAACAAATTAAAAGCACAAAAGATTGGAATCTAACGGTGATTCTGTCAACAGGAGACTGCCGAGACTTGCTACACATCCAGCGGCAGAGCTTCTGAATTCCTCAAAGACATGGGAACTTTCTAGATGTTGGCCTGCTTGGGATCCTCATGTCAGGTGGACCTCCGTGGCCTTTTTGAGCCAAAATCAATGGCCTCACCCATGCCTGCGCGTTGGAAGGGTCCTAGTCAAGCTGGTAAGGGGGAGGCACATCACCGACGCAGGGCGTGTAGTTACGGCCAAATTGTTAAGGCTTCAGCCCCTGCAGCAGCTCGCCTGAATCAGTGCTTCCAACCTGGGAAGGCCCAGCAGCAAAATAGGACCCCCCTGGCAGTGTTAGCTAAATGTCTGTCCCACACATGTTTTAAGTCAATCGTAGAGTTGTCACGCTCCACCTAATCTGTAACGCCCAAATGGACGTCTTGGACCAGGCAATGCTACCTGATGACCCTGCCTCGGCCAAAGCCTGTCATGTAATGTACAATAATACCCTAAGGATCCAAAGAGCCCAATGTAGGTAATATTTACAGACTTTAGGGTCCAATGTAAGTATTATTTGTATACATGGATCCCTAGGGATATCTAAATGGGACTTATAGCTTGCCACCCGGTTGTATCTCAAGTGGGGCCTTAAAAAACGAAGATTAGGAGCATGAGGTGTCCTACCCAAAGTCAGAGCCTAAACACAAAAACCCGTGAACCCTAAACCCTGCGGCGGTGCTGAGCACTAGAGGGCCCCAACCCCCCCCCAAAAAAAAATATACTCCCAGATTTCTACATAAGGCTGTTTTATCATTAGGGTGGGGTGGGAAACTAGATTGCAAAAGCCGCTCCATGGATTGCTACGTTACATGGGTTGTTCTCAGCACTTGGGTGCTTTTGGGTGCCAACTTTATTGGTGATAAGTCCTGCGCCACCCGAAGACGTACATTCCCAAGGACTGGCATACTTCGAGGGGCAAGAATGGTGCAAGGGCTTCTCTATCACAGCACAAGAAGGCCCCCCTATCATGGTCCTTAGGACCCATTGCCTTAGTTCCAAGTCACGACACCTTAACTTATCCATTCCTTCAGTCACTACTACGCCCCTCCCACGAATAAGAAATCTCCCCACCCCACCCTAGCATCAAAACACACCCCAACCATCTTACCATTATCTAGTCTGGGGATTATCTATTGTTAGGGGTTAGGGAGACTTGTTCGTTACGGAGGGGAAAACGGTACCGGATAACCCCCCCCCTAGTAGCGAAGGCCCAGGAACACTGCACCAGCCATGCACAGGGCTTCATTCAGGTGCTGCTCTGCAGCGATGAAATCACCTCAGGGTTCTTTGTTTCTGGGCCTAATATAGAAGTTTCAATAGCCCAAAGGGTCCATGTAGGTATATGGGATATACTTGGGCCTTAAAGTAGGTATATGGGAACCCCTTTGGGCCCTAAGTATGTACCATATACCTACATGGACCCTTTGGGTAGCTACTAACACCATGTCAAGGTCTGTTTGAGGTATCCTCTACTGTACTTCTATAAGAAATCTGTTTTGGGGTGACAGGGATGGTATAGAACCTGGCTTGGCCTCTAAAAATATTTAAAAATCTTCGTAGAAAATGAGGTCCCCCGGTAAAGACCCTAAACCCTAAACGGCCCTAAACCCTAATCCCTAAACCGGGAAAATATGAAGTATTCCAGGGGCCTTTCTCAGGAAAGCTCAGAGCTCGGGGTCTAAATGTAATAGTTTCCATTTTCTTCTCCGTGATATTGTACCCTATTCTACTAGAGTAGTTTCCATTTTCTTTTCCATTATATTATACCCGACTATACTATAGTAGTTTCCATTTTCTTTTCCACTATATTATACCCTACTCTACTATAGTAGTTTCCATTTTCTTTTGCATTCTCCCTATATAACCCCAATATAAACCCCATAATCCCCATACAGCCCCTATATGAGCCCTATAATCCCTGTAGTTTCCATTTTCTTTTCCATTATACCCTATATAACCCCTATATAACCCCTATATAACCTTAATATAACCCCTTATATAGCGCAAATATAGCCCTAATATGGCCCTAATATATAACCCCTATATAACCCCAATATATTATATAGGATTTAGGAACCTGAGGCGCGGAGTATTCTGAAGTAACATAGAGGTTTAGGGTTTAGGGTTTAGGGGTTTAGGGTTTAGGGTTTTAGGGTTTAGGGTTTGGGGTTTAGGCTTTGGTTTTAGGGTTCAAATTGTGAGAAAAGTCCATGCAACAAGCAGAAGGGATGTCAATACGCCTTAGGTGCGTTCATGCCAACCAGAGAATTGCGGCGCCGAATGCCCAACTATGTTGTGCCAAAACAAGCCATAGATAGCTATTAGTTTCCAACCACCCTGGAAACCCAATATAAATCACAAGTATGCCTGTGCGCTGAGACCACCAGAAATCAACAAAATAACCATTTCTGGACAGCTGAGACACAGATAACGTACAGCCAGTCATGCCCCACAAATAGGGATGTTATCTCGACGTCTCCCTACAAGCACGTAAGCAAGCCGCGAATGTGACAAACAAAGTGGCCCTCCTGGGTTTTTAGCTGTGGAAAGGGTTTAGGGCTCAGGGTTTCAAATACCAAGGTGGCGAAGCCCAAGACAAGCATGAGTATCATCCTTCGCTGCTGCATTGTCGATCAGCAGCAAAAACCCGAAAGATAGCCAAGGTTTTTTCATACCCTGCATAAGAACGTCAGTCCCGCATCTTGTAGCATAGTTCCCCTGTACCTGCGTCATACGAAGACGTCTAGTAGGTTGTGTTAACGATGGTCCCTTTTTTGGTCCTCTTTGTACTGCAACCCCCGGATATATAGGAAGGGACCACAACTATGACAAATCTGATCTGCTAGGAGTTGTGCGGTTCAATCTCTAGACCCTCAACGCTACTGCTACTCACCTAAACCCTTTTTTCTCCTCACTAGATATAATCCCCAAACCCTCTAAACCCTCAACCCTAAAGTTGCTGAAGGCTACCCCCTTATTCTTCTCTAAAAATCATCCCTCGTACCAACCCTCAGGGCCCGCGTAACGCTAAACCATGTTGGTAACGATGTACGCTGCTACATGTACCACACGGAGCTCATCTCTCTAAGTCCTATATCCCTATATAACGACTGTTGGGGGGGGTCCCAACAAATTTCTAGTTGGACTGCCTGAGTAGTGTTTAGGGTTTAGAATTTAGGGTTGGCCCTGTTGTCAGCCAGCATGGCTGCTGGGCAGTTGTATCATGTAAGGTATACTGCCTGACAAACATACGGGGGTCTTAAGCTCTTTGGCTTTGAGGTCCAAATATAATCCTCCTCAAGTAGATAGAATATGGCTTTGGGTATATTATAATAAGATCCCCATATACCCCATAGTCTATCTACTTAAGGAGGACTATAGCCCTAAACAGCCCCAACTCATGTAGCTCGTTCCTCCGCGTGCCTCTCTTAAGGTGAAGGAGCCCAAGCTGCCGAAGTGTCACCTGAACGTCTACTAGGTTCCCCAGTAACCCCATATTAGGGCTATATTAGGGTTATATTAGGGTTATAATTTGGGTTATATAGGGGTTATATAGGAATAATGGAAAAGAAAATGGAAGCTACAGGGATTATAGGGATTATAAAGGGGTTATGTTGGGGTTATATAGGAATAATGGAAAAGAAAATGGAAACTATGATGGGGTTTAGGGGTTAGGGTCTAGGTTCCCCAGTAACCCCAGAATAATAAGGGTACCCTTTCTCCTAATAGTCAGCTTTAATAAGGAGACCCTCCCAAACAAAAGGGGAAAAGGGTACTACTGGGGCACCTAGTCTAGCATGGAGGCGCAAAGGTTTAGTGGCGCTTACGGTGAAAAACTAATGTTTACTACTTGGGATTGAGGAGTTACGGTTTAGGAGTTAGGGTAACGGGCTCTCCCAGAAGCCTCTTTTGGGGCCTGTTGGGCGTGATTTTCTGGTGCAATAACCCAAACCACCGAAACTGACTTAATTAGGATTGGGGCCAGCTGGGCTCCTTTGAGCGCTGACTTCACCAAAACCACATCCTTATTGACCCTTCAAACCTTTCTTGGGGCAGCGCTAAAAACAAAACTGGGTCCTTTTAGAGCCCAGCAAATCCTTGTCGGGTGGCGCGTTAACCAAAACCGCGTGCTTTCCATCGTTTGGGCTGCTTCCATGCACACCCTGAACCCCCACTTGAGATATACAAAACTGGGCTTAAAGGCTGTTGGGAAATTTCTGAGGTGACGCAGGCAGGTGGCGAGCGAAGGAAACGAAGCCGGTAAAAATGTTAACTGACAAGGGATTCTGGGAGGGTGGGGTGATACCAAATACGTATAGTGATGAAAAAGGTCTTGCTGGCTTCCAGCTCTAGCTCATCGTGAAACTAAACCCTAAAGCCTAAAGCTAAACCCTAAAGCCCTAAACCCTAGAGCCCTGAAAACCTAAACCTTAACCCTAAAGCCCTAAACCCTAGAGCCCTAAAACCGAAGCCTAAACCCTAAAGCCCTAAACCCTAGAGCCCTAAAACCGAAGCCTAAACCCTAAAGCCCTAAATCCTAGAGCCCTCAAACCTAAAGCTAAACCCTAAAGCCCTAAACCCTAGAGCCCTAAAACCTAAACCTAAACCCTAAAGCCCTAAATCCTAGAGCCCTAAAACGGAAACCTAAACCCTAAAGCCCTAAACCCTAGAGCCCTCAAACCTGAAGCTAAACCCTAAAGCCCTAAACCCTAGAGCCCTAAAACCTAAACCTTAACCATAAAGCCCTAAACCCTAGAGCCCTAAAACCTAAACCTAAACCCTAAAGCCCTAAACCCTAGAGCCCTAAAACCTAAACCTCAACCCTAAAGCCCTAAACCCTAGAGCCCTAAAACCTAAACCTAGAGCCCTAAATCCTAGACCTTAACCCTAAAGCCCTAAATCCTAGAGCCCTAAAACCTAAACCTACACCCTAAAGCCCCAAACCCTAGAGCCTTAAAACCTACACCCTAAAGCCCCAAACCCTAAACCCTAGAGCCCTAAAACCTGAAACCTAAACCCTATAAAGCCCTAAACCCTAGAGCCCTAAAACCTACACCCGAAAGCCCTAAAGCCAGAAACCCTAGAGCCCTGAAACCTAAACCTAAATCCTAAACCTAAGCCCTGAAGCCCTAAACCCTAAACCTCATCCCAAACCGTGGGTTGCTGGCAGACTCCGGCTTTGTTTTTTGCACAACTTGGGGGTTTCCTAAAATCAGGGGGTACCTTTAAAGGGGTTCATCGGGGTTATATAGGGGTTCTACAGGGATGTAGTAGGGAAAAATAGGGTTCGGCGTACACTGACATGGAACCTGAAATTGGGCCCCTTGTAGACTGCAGTCCCCAAACCCTAAACCTTATGAGTGTTGCATGTGGGTTTGGGGGAGGGCAGATGAAGGGGTTTCCTAAAACCAGGGGTACCTTTTTGAGCTTCCCACAATCCTTTCCATATAATAGGGGTCCCCTCGCTTCGGCAAACTTACACTTAGAGGTCTAAGGGAACCATTTCTCTTGCTCTAGCAGAGATACTTAGCGGACAAAGCAAGGATTGGGAAATTGAAGTGGACTTGGGGGAAACAGCCGCTACCTCCGGGTAAGAAAAGCTCCTCCTTCAAAACCCCAACTACAAACACCCTCATCTAGGGTGACCCCCCACAAAGGAAATCCTTGCTAAGCCTACTAATCCGTTCCACCTAATAGCAAACCCCACTAACATTTAACAATCACTCCGGGGACCTACATACAAGTCCTGAAGAGCACTTCTGACTTCTGAAACGGGAGACGGGAACGACTACTTTTAAAAGGGGCCACCTAATAACGGATTTGGGGTGGGGGGGGGGTTCTAAGGTCGTTGGGGGAGCATGATACGGAATCAAAAGGAATAAGGCCCTTCATTTCCTAGGTTAAATTTGTTTTCATATTGTTTTTATGAAGGAACTTAAGTAACAAATCCGTGCTTTCTTCACTGAACTGATTTTGATTCTATTTCTGTGGTTCTAAGTTGATTTAAACTGGCTCTAATACTACCTTTATTTGGTTGCACTGAAACCCTGAATGGGGTCTGATTAGATTTCAATCGTTTTTTCGTTATGACTTTGATTGGATCTTAGATTTATTTCAACCGATTTTAAAGTGGATATTAAGGCAAACCTATCTAATTCTTGACTAGATAATCTCACCTAATATTAGCCTGTATTCCCAGGCCGGAAGTTGAAAAAAAGGAGGGGCGGAGAGGGGACAAGTACTAGGAGGAACGGATTCACACCCCAACACGTCTGTTAAAGGGGCCCCTGAAACTCCTGAAGGCCTCATATTATATAGACTTTGGGCCCAAAATCCTTCAAGAATTAGTCTTTAGAGCCTGCGGGTTAATATGTGCTTCAACAACGGTCCAGTCACTGCCATTGTGGCTTGTGCGCCAGAGCTGGCAGATCGCTCCTTGGCAAACACCACATGTTTAGGGTTTGAACTCCGGGTATCCTCCTCCTGTCGTGGTCCCCTATATAATCGCTTACATAATCCCCTTTAAGGAGTTTGGCCTACTACTCACATGTTTTAAGGCTCAAAGACTCAGAGGCTTGTGGTATGGCATTGAAAGGTATAGGGCTGTAGGGTCTACTTGGGGGTCACGGAACCAATGGGGAAGCTAGCATAGGGGGGTAGTAGGGGAACGCAGGATGATTTTCAAGTTGGAGGGCTTAGGTTTACGTGGACACCACCGCTGCCTGCTACTTGACAACTCGAGCTGCAACTAAGAGTCCCAAAGGGTCCATGTAGGTATATGGTACATACTTAGGGCCCAAAAGGGTTCCCATATACCTACTTTAAGGCCCAAATATATCCCATATACCTACATAGACCCTTTGGGAGTCAACTACCAGTCCCTAGGGCTCCAAATAGCCCAATGTAGGTACTATTTATAGGTATTGGGGCCCAATGTAGGTATTATTTATAGACATGGAGCCTCAGGGTGTGCTTAAGAAAGTTTGGGCGAATCCTTTGCGATCACGCCGTGGCTACAAGAGACATACCCAGAGGCGCAAGACAAGAGAGCAAGCCAGTGACAATGGTTGATCTTGCAAATCCTCTGTGATCCTAAGTGCCCTTTACCTCAGGAAGTCTTTGACTTTGTATGCCAAACTGCGCAGGATTTTGAGTGTCGGTGGTATTTACTGTCAACGCTATATCTGGGGGATCCGTGTGTCATAAGTTTCCCTTGATACTTTTTACCATTAGTATGGCAATCGTAATAGTAACAGGAATTTTGATGATAGCCAAGACAATAATACTTGATGTTCAAGAACCTCCTCTCTCATGGCAAGGGTCTTGGCAGATAATTTGTGGAGCTCGTCTACAAACCCAGTGTCCATTTCATCTTCCGTTCTGTGGTCCGCTTGATTCTCCTTTCTCTACCCCTGTTCAACTCCCCAAAATCCCTACGTTCCTTCTCAAGTGCAAAAACTAAGCATGGCCTGCAGACATGCAATCAATTATGCAAGCTGGCTTTCGATGCCCTCAAGAAAGATAAGACGAAAACATCGCACGGAAGGCATACACTCCCAAAGGCTCCATGTAGCTATATAATATATACTTAGGGCCCAAAGGCCTTAGGGCCCAAGTATGTCCTTCGTTTGCTTCCCAGATTTTCAGCCTCGCCGAAAAGTGCATGTGGATCACATTCGGGATTGGAGTATCCAAGGAATCTTCATTGCATCGCGTAGTGTGCTCGCGCATGTCTTGCAGCTGAGCCACGAGATCTAGGCATTCTCGGAAGCACTTCTCTGCTGCCTGCACATCGCCCTTCCGCACTAGGAGCATGCCGAGGTCCTGATCACCAACATGTTTGATGCTACCCCCTATCCTACCACGGCCATAGCTAGGACCCTTGCTTGGGGAAGAAGAAAACTGAGGCTTTGCAGTTGCAATGCTTGGCGGCTGTTCTGGGTTGGGGGCAATATCTAGCTGGCATAGCTCGTTCTCAGCAAATGGATGCCGAAAGACCCTGGGAGCAAAGACAATGAAGGGATTGGAGAGGCCCCTCGAAAAAGAGGCAATCCCACGCAGGGGCTGGGAGGAGAGTATTCAAGGACAATCCAAAGGTTCATTAAGGTTGCGTAGGTCAATCGTTCTTCACAAAGAGAAGGGCTCTCTGAGCCCCTCTTAAGGCTCTTATGACTTCAGCGCTTCCACTGCGACTAGTTTCTGAGCGTTGTCATCTCTAATTTGGACGTCTTGCAATCTTGGGGCAGGGTTGGACATTTTCACGGAGGTCCGACCTATGGATGAGTTGGCTGAAGACCATGTTGGGCCCGTGTCGCAACGGGAGGACTCTACGGAAGATCCTGATTTTCTTTGGTTTCCCGAGCTGAGATACAAGTCGATCAACTACCCAAGTACCACATCTCTGCCTGCTAACCGAGGCCCTCCATCAACCCTCTATTATGGACTGAGTACCCACTAGTAGGGGCCCTATAACCCAATTACAGGGTGGTGCCCGTTAGTTACATCACTACACTTACAAACCCCATAACCAGAATATAACTATACTTATCTCCCTGAAATGTTACTGTATGGGTAAGAGGGTTTGGAAGCCAGCCAGAACCTGCTAAGCCCAACCATGACCACAGCTTTGCAGCCCCTAAAAAAGGGTTGGGGCTTAGGGGTTAAGTCAAGGGTTTAGGGTTTGTGTTTGGGGCTGGGGGTTTAGGGTTTGGGGGGCCGATGGAAGTGGCTGAAAGCAGAGGGTCCCAATATACACCCACGTAAGATCGCAAGAAAAATGGTGGGGAACCTTTTGGGCGTTGAAACAAGGAGCCCAGTGCAAGTCTGCTGAGGAGCCAGCAGCTGCAGGCAAAAAACATGACCAATAACCCCATACTTAAATCCCAAGCTGTTGTCCAAACCCACTTGGCCCAGTACTTTCAATCAATACATGGGTTTCTTATGCCAGCAACTGCTTACTTATCCTTTGCGGAGTATGTAACATACGTTGGACCCTCACAGAAGAGATCAGGATACCTATATAGGGGATAGACTCAGACTACGACGGACCTGCGCGGGAACTCCTTTGAGTCCCAAATTTCTACTATAAAGCCCTTGGGTTACCTGAACTTTCTCTGTAGGGGGAGCCGAGGGTCGTTCAGCGCACTTGCTACTGACTCGTGGAAGTCCTCGCCATAGAGTTCTCGCAAGATCTTCCTGATTCAGAACCGCTTCTGGAGGAGGCTCATTGCTCAGGCGCCGTTGTTCAGCGGCTATTGCGGCACATACTCTGTGTGGACTGTTCGCTATAGCTCCGCGCTCCGGGGTGTGCTAGCAATGATCAGGCTTTGATAAGCCCCCCAATCATGGGGGGCAAAGTCGCGATCATGATATGGATATTAACTGGCTCCTACGAAGCCGAGCAAGTTGCTTAAAAACGCCATCAACACCTTCATGGTTTCCGCTTTGGCCGTGTTCCTGGCTTAGAAGCACCTGCAAGCACGTGCGTCCAGTCATGTACGATTGTCATTATTGGGGACGATGCCCTGATAGAGAGTGAGGGAAGGCAACCAAAACACATCTGCTGAGTAAGTGTGTTTCAACGGATGCTCATAGGCGGTGGTGGCACAACCCATTGCCAAATGGAATCCAAAGCCAATGGATAAGCCGTGTTTTCGAGGGCTCAATCGGGTTCTCTTCTATGTGCAAGGATGACAGCCTGGCTACAATGCAAAACTGCAGCAAAACACTAGCCTCCCAATCTCGGGCTACATAAGGGGGTTATATAATATAGGGGATTCTACAGGGCTTAAGGGTTGAGTGTTAGCCTCCATTTTTTAAGTCGAACTTGACCACCCTGAACCATTGGGTCAAAACACTACCTGTCCTTTGAATGGAAATAGAATGGGGTGATTGCAACTCCTAATACTTTGATCAAAGACTTCTTGTGGTCAGGAAAATGGTCTGAGCTAGAAACCCTGAACAATAACCCCTATAATACATAACCCCCTAGAACCCTTATATATATATATACACCCTATTATAGTAGTTTCTATGTTCTTTTCCATTGCCTCTAATATTACCCCAATAACCCTAAACCCTACACCCTAAACCCTAATACTGAACCCTAAAACCCTAAACCCTAAAACTGGAGCCTGAACAGGAAGCCGGAAGATGAGAATGGCCGAAAGGACCCCAGGGATGTAGAGATTATGGGCGGGGGGTTATAGCGGTTTAGGGGTTTAGGGTTTAGGGTTTTAAGGGTTAAAGCTGTTTAGGGGTTTAGGGGTTTAGGGTTTTAGGGGTTATAGCGGTTTAGGGGCTTAGGGTGCATGGATATAATCCCTATAATGGTCCCAACGAAGGGCTATCCAGGGCTCATTTCCAGAAAGTCGGAAATGTAATGCGCATACTTGCCTGCAAACATACGCATGTCAACTACACACGTCTGTGTATAGATGCCCTCTACACAATGTCATGTCCCTGCCAACAAAAAAGGAGTGGCGACTCATACCTCCCCAAACCTAGCCGAGCTCCCACAAGGCTAGCTAACATCCTCCCACAGGGTTTAGGGTTTAGGGTTTATACCCGAGTGAAAGAAACTAGTTTGTTGGTTGACGCGAGTAAGGACATCCTCTTGCAAAGAGGAAAATGACACCTCCCTAGATGATCCCCCCCTGATGACCACCACACAAAGCAGAATGCTTGCAACCAAAGGGATGATGGTGAACCCCATATGAGCCATTGTCTGAACTCCTAGTATCCCCCTAAAAAAACCCTATAGTAGTCCCTTATATAGTCCCCTATATACCCCCCCTTTAAGGAGTTTAGACTGTAGCTCATATATTCCTAGTGTACCGCTATGAGGTTATCTGCCTGCCTAGGCGCAGAGCCTCTCCGAGCTTCTCCTCAGCTTTCTCAAGGTCGCCTTTGTCCGTTAGCAAACCTGGGCAAGTAGGAGTTTCTCAAAAAGGGGGGGCCCTAGGGACCCCAAAAGGTATAGAGGGATTATATAGGGCCCCCTTTAGGGATTATATAGGGGTTATATTGAGGAATACCCAGTCAGTTGATCCTAACGATCCTGCATGACCTTGGTAGACTATCATTCCAAATTTCCTGAGGGTTTCGGTGCTGAGTGACAAGGCAGGTCTTCACAGGGAAAGGTTTTGGGTCAAGGATTGAGCCTCATGAAAGAGATGAGGGCTTTAGAGCTTATGTAGGGTCCAAATGCCACAGTACTTGAGGGTTAGGATAGAGCTAGCCGTAGTATATGATTGTTGCAGTATGTGGCTAGGCTGGGATAAGTGAGTCCATTATAGACGAATGTGAACACTCGCGCAAACCTGCCTCCCAGACGCTCTGCAAAGGAAGTCGCCCCCATCTGTCTGCTTCTCTTCCCCAAAAAGGGCATGTACCTAACTTCTGAGTAGGTACCTGGACCCTTTAGGCCCCTTCCAGGTGCCACCTACTCACACGAATTTGTCACTGTGCCGCTTACTGTACTTCACCTGCAGTTTCTAAGGCCTATAACTACAAGCTGAGGCTCACTTGTACGGTTTAGGGCGTCATCGCTTCCCCCCCTCCCTTTTTTGCCTATGCAAGTGCGCAAGTACAGAATATAATGAGCAGCACACAGCATTGGCATCTTCAAGTCCTGCATCATACGATCCACGTTCTTTATGCTTTCATTACTTAGTGCTACTCTTCCCACTCTTACCATTATTATTGCAAAGGCCCTTGATGGAACATGCGCCTGGCCCTAGATCCGCTGGTTGGGATCTCTTGCCATTGCCCGCAAAGAAAAAAAACAATGCAGAAAGGGATGGTCAACTCTGTCCATCCAAACCTGAAATTTCCCAGAAATTCCAGAAGAACTCCACCCCTACAACAAAAACCTCACTTTCGCCCGGTTATTCTACAACACTCCCAACCCCCAATTGGCACCCAAAATGGAATGCTCCCATGAAAATTTTATAAGGATGTCAAAAACTGGGAAGTGTTGAATATTTGTGACGAGGGGTCGTTTGTAGAATAACGCGAATGGACTGATGACTCTCAGCCATCCGAGTGGCATGCCAGCTCACGCAGCAGTTGGCCGCACCTCGTCTCTGGAGAACACCCGAAGAAAGGCTAGCAACTACATTGGAATGCATACTTAGCGCTTTTTCACTACATGTCTCTGGTTTCTGACCACAGAAAATGTCTAAAACATGCGCGCTTCGGAAAACCAACACCTCAACCTACAAGCCTTCAACCATACGCCCTAGGCCCCAAAATCGCTTTGCCAGGTAAGCAGACTTTGACAAACCAGTGCCATCTAGAATCGTGATTATGCAGGACTAAAGACTTTAACCTGCTTTTAACCTGTGAGGGCTCCTGTCTCGATACTTTCTGAGATCCATCCCACAGTTCGTTGCCCCATCCTCACTACTCAGAAAGCCCAAGCACATCGGTTGGTCTTCAACTCGGCACGCTTCTCGTAGCCGCGCAACTGTCTCCTGATTTGCACGCGAGACCGTAGGGTTTCAGAATTTACCTGCAGCATCCTGCCACACTCACTCTGTGAAAGCGTGGTCCATTGTTGTATGATACAGACCTTACAGTACCATTATTACCATTATTACTATGCCTATTCTTACTACGATTACTGTCACTACTATAACCTCAGCCTTATTCTTATGTAGTCAAAAAACATCAGGATGAGCGCCCAACCCCTACATCTTGAGAAGTCCCTGCCCACCCGCAAGATTCAGGTAGAGTACTTCCCCACGCCACGCCCCGACACTGTTGCAAATTCAGCAGCACTATACACATATGTATATGTAAATGTGGATGTATCTGTAAAACATATGTGTATGTATGTGTAAATGTGCCGCAACTTACATATGACTGGTAGTAGAGGCTGCTGGCGGAAGCCAACCTACGTGCAAAACTCTAATCTTACTAAACCCTAACTTCCATGAACCCTCTTAACTGCATAAACCCAGAGCTCCAACCGCGAATCAGGGGGGTACTGGGGGGTTCAGGGGACATATGACACAACTATAACTTTTCTCATCTATTTGGCTCCTGAGTCCCCTCGTATGGTTCCAATTGGATTATGAATACCATCTACTTGGGTCATAACTTCCACACCTAAACCCCACATACCCCTATTCGACCCTATATACCCGGAACCCCCAGTAAGGGCAGTATCCAAAGCTCAGGTCCTCGAGAACGCTTAGCGCCACCTCCAGGCGGTCTTCGACGCGGCACTTCCGGCTAAAGATCCGCGCTTCTGCCTCTCTTTCTTGCTTGCATGAGAACATATGCCCACGGAAACATAGACACATACGTACATATACTTTTGCATAAAAATACGTTCAAATACATGTATACAAATGTGTGTGAACATAGCGCGTCTGTTCATACGTGTATGTATATATATGCAAGTGTAAATGTCTCATGTTTGCATGTCTGTGTGTACATGTGCATGTGAATACATGCCGAAGTGAACATAAACATCGAGACATGTATGTATAAACGAGCCCCAACGTAAATGCAGCGGCATATAAGACATCCTGCAAAGATATACCTGGCGCTTACATAGATACGCATACATGTAAGATGCACATGGTAGGCCGTGAAAATTATAGCATCTCTCTGCGTCCAAGTAGAATGTGAACCCTAATATCAAGGGGAAGCCATCGGGACCATAATTTTGCCAATCTTTCTTAAACAGCCAACGTACCTGAATGTGTGTATATACGTGTATAAAAAATATAGCGGCATATGAGTATGTGTCGTGCGTGTATGTAAAATGCCTATCTGAGTCTGACACGCGCAAACATAGCTCTCCTTACACCCAGCGGCTTTGGGGTGGAGGCAAACTCATACAGATTGCGTGGAGCCTTATCGAATTTGGACCGAGCCTTACAAACATGGCAAACGGATTCATAGAGACATATGGAAGCTTGGAATGAATCGACAAGCTGCCAGTTGCCCTCCCCTATTTCCTAAACCCAAAATGCCAAAGGCTAAGCTGTGAAACCCTAAGTCCTAACCACTCAAACTTTGGTTCACTCTCCCTCCAGTAAACTCTCCCTCCAGTAAACTCTCCCTCCCGTAAACTCTCCCTCCAGTAACAATCATTACAATAAGCAATAGGAACTATGATAGCCCCTTACCAAGACCCTTAAAGGACAGCTAAAGGGGAATGACCCAACCCAAGCTCTGAAACCCAACATACCCACACATATTCCTACATAGCCCCTATAACCCCTTTCAAGACCAAGCCCTGAATCCCTTGCATGTTCCTATATAGCCGCTACAGCCCCCATATTCCCTAAACCCTGGACCCTGAATCACTTTTGTAGGGCAGACAAGCTGCAGCGAAGTGCGGACGAGCCGTGCTTGCTTCAGATTGGAGAAACCTGGATTAAATAAGGTTAGGGTTTAGAGTTTAGGGTCTAGGGTTTAGGGCCTAGGGCT
>CAJNIZ010044824.1:23176-43903 GCA_905231905.1 Symbiodinium pilosum
ATATACATGTATATACACACATATATATATATATGCTTCTGAACCATCAAGGTGTGAGGGTTTCACTCCAAACCAACCTTGACATGAAGTGAAGGAGTCTGGGAGGAGATAGTGGTTTCCAAAGGATGCGCCCCCACATGCCAGCTCCAACATACGATCCTCCTTGTCGTGGGCCCTCTGAAAATGCTGTCTGTTTGCAGCCCCTCTAATCTAAGGGTAGAAGCATGGGCCCCTAATGTGGGCCCTTAAGCTTTTTAGGGGGATTCTAGGGACCCTTAACGGTACATAAAGGGGACATAGTGCCGACAGCCTTTGCTTCAGACTTGCGCAACACTTGCAGGGGGCTTCTCCTAAGCTCGTTGAGTCGGACCTCTATGTTGGAGAGCCCACTGCCATGGAATCTTTCATGTTCATCGGGGGGGCACCCTGTCAGACGGGTAAGGACTGTGGTTCGGGGGATCAAATAGGGACAGCTACAAGGATCCATTTCCCCTTTCCAAACCAGGTATGAGTAAGTAGCCTAACTGACAGGTACCCAAGCCGCCATTCCAAACTCTCAGCCGCCTCACTCAAGCTCCTGCATAAATGAGTAACTACTAGAACTCGGGTCCTTGCCTTTCCATGTGCACACAAAAACACTGTGTACTATACGAGCTATCGTCTTAACTCCTGGTGTCCGTCGTAATAATCCCCATAATAGTCCCTATAGTAGTCCTCTACCCTTTAAGGAGTTTAGACTATAGCTCACATCCTGTCCCTCATCTGTACTCGCCGAAGTGGCCCACAGGCATTACCTGAGTTGCTGTGCTCACAAGGTGCAAGTCGAGGCCCGACTTCTGAACATTTTCCAACTTGTTGGTAGGAGGCATGTACGACGTAACTTCCTTCTGCTGCCGTGGGGTACGGGCGTTTTACATGTATCCCCTACTGAATGGAAAGTCCTACGTGGCCCACTGAGCCTACTAAAGCCAAACCTGCACCCAACCTTGAACCCTATCACAGAGCTCTGCTTCTACCGTAGAGGACTGCACCAGTCGGCATCTTCCCCTAACCCCGAACAGAGGCCCCCTGAGTCCTTTGACTGTAAAATCCGTCTATCAAAGCAAGCCATATATCTACACCTATACCTGATCCTCGAGCCCTTAACCTTCAAACAATGAACCCTGAACACTAACGCCTGAGAACTACATAGGCCCTGCATTGTCCTCATGTATAAACATTAACGTAACACCAGGTCCCTCCGAGACCTCCAAGATATGAACCACATGCAGGATGTGGGAATGTGCCTGTAGGCTCATAAGGTCTAAGGTGTCAGGTTTTGATGGGCTTAACTTTTCAATCTAGAGCTCGGGCATCAAGATTGATAAGACTTTTGGTCTAACGGGTTCAAGGCTTCAAAGTTCCAAAGTTCAGGCCTGAGCACTGAAGGGTATTCCACTAGTTCATATGTAGTCTGCTAGTACACCACTAGAGCCTAAACCCTAAACCCGAGGGTATTAATTTTGAGCCGTTAGAATTGCAACCATATATGTACACTCACCAAGGTTCCAAAGGAACCTTATATGCACTCACCAAACATAATTAAAAGCCCCGCATGAAATACCCCTTTTGTTCATTAAGCAAGTCTGCGCTTGAGAGAAACTGCCTAGTTGCACAAGGATGGGAAAACCGTGTCCCTTAGGGCACGTGGACTAAAAACCCACCCAAAAGAGAGGCCCCGGCAACACAGGGTGCGGCTACGCCGCCCCCCGGTTCTGGCAGGCGACATGAAAGAGAGAGAGAAAGCCCCGGCACCGCAGGGTGCGGCTATGCCGCCCCCCGGCTCAGTCAGGCGAAAAGTGATCTCAGGAGAACGTGCCCCGGCACCACAGGGTGCGGCCGCGCCGGCCCCCGGCTCTGTCAGGCGAAGATCGAAAAGAAACTTCCCAAGAAAAGAAGAATGGAATGCAGAAATGGACGTGCCAGAAATGGACGGGGAGGTTTCAGGCTTAGGGAAGCGGCAACAAGTGAGCAGCCTCCCCGTGCAGGGCATGCGGCGCAGGACCGCTCTGCCGTTCTCTCGCTGCAATGCCACACTCAAGGATTGCAGGAGCTGCTCCACAGCAAGCCCCACAGACTGCCCAGTGCGGGCCGCAATGAGGGATCCCAGCGTTCGCCAGGTCTGCACTGCCGTTGGCCCCCAGCCGCCCCCACAGGCCTCAACAACTAGAGGGATGAACTGAAGGCCGGCCTCGCCGCAGAGACTTGCAGTGAAATACCCCTAATCCCTATAACATCCCCCATGTAAGCCCGGCTTCCATTTCATGCTCCATCTTGTTTTCCATTTGACTCTCCAAAACAGAGCCCTGGACCCCCATAATATCCCTATCTTGGGATTCCATGTCATTTTCCATGTGTTTTTGCATTTTCGTTTCCATTTGATTCGTCATTTTGAGGAAATAGCCCCGATGAACCCCTACACACCCAAAATAATGTAATCCCTATTTCACCGGTGTATAGATATAGATATAGATATAGATATATATATATATATATATGTCTGCATGGATACCGGGGTAAGAAATCCTAAGCCCTCAGCCCTGTACCCTACACCTATACTTCATATGAGTTGCACCAGAGACCTCGCCCGCGGAGTTGAACCAGCTGGGCACAGTGGTCGCAGAAGTGGACCTGGTAGTTAGGGCTTCCAGAAAAATGGGTGAGTGTGCATGGTATATGTTATATGGGGATTTTGGGGATGTATTGCAGGTTTTTTGGGGTTTAGGGCTTGGGGATTTGTACTGTACTACAAGACTTTCTGATGACCCAAAAATGTCAACATGACGCTTCACAGTTTTTTGTCAACGTTGACATGCAAGAAGTCGTGTACCACACAGTCTAGTTTCAGGTGCCTAGCATGGCTATGGTGTAGGGTTCATCCCCGCAACTGAGAGAACAGTAGCCAAGGTAAAAGCGGCGCAAAACGCCCCACATGAAAGTAGCTCAGAAGTTTCGCAGTTTCACAGTGTCACAGGCACGTCGGCTACAGAAAAGTTTTCCGAAATCTGGCAATTGGGCTCCAAAATGGCAACCGCACATGTCCGGTGCCGTGAGGCTAGACCCGTTCGCCTACCAAAAGAGACCTGGATTGCCAGTAGAAGGTAGTCGAGGGGAAAGCTTTCTCTTAGGAGGGGATACTGAGGATAAGGGGTTCCAAAGGACTACGATGTCCAAGGTAGCTTGTGTGACATGATGATCTCCCACCCAGCTTACGGCGAAACTTCGTTGGACTTGCGCCAGCCCTGTCTCTAACCTCAGCACTAAGTAAGATTCAAGGCTCGTTGAGGGCCAAAGACTGTAGTCGAAGTCCATTAGGGGGGCAATGTAGAAGGCAGAATGATTACCAATATTATCCACCATTATGGTCCGATATTCCTTGCGGAATTCTGACACAGGGTACCTGAAATAGAGCTCACAATAATATTGATGACTGTTTAGGGCCCTCTTTTAGTTGACCGGATTGGGCCACGACTGCAGTCCCCCAATTATTTCCACGCCCATATGTCTTCTAGCTCCTTATAAGCCCTCAACTCTAACCCTCGTATAGACTTCTAGAACCCTAACGCTCAATTCCAAAACCCTAAAACTGTAACACCAAAATTAAGCCCAAGCCACTCTAAAATCCTGAGCCCTAGGCCTGGACCCCAAGCCTCGAACCCCAAATTCCCAGCCCTAGAACCCCAAACCTGAAGCCCTACAATCCCGACACCCTAAGCCCTCAAACCCTGAACACCAAGCCTCAAGACCCTATATCTCCCTACATACTCCGACATAATCCCTATAACTTGGGTCCTGCCCACACCCATTAACAGTCTATGGTACACAATCATGTCCAAATGCTAATGAGTGGGGGCAGTACCCAACCTATAACTCCCTTAGTCAAGGGTTCCCGGGTTGTACCCCGAAGGCCGTACCCCTAAAAAGTTTACCTAATATAGCCCTAATAGCCCTCTTTACGGGCCAATGTAGTCCCCCAGAGTCCCTTAAAAGGATCTCAAAACCCAGGGGTACAACCTCAGGGGTACAGGCCTGAAACCCTTGATACCGAAACCCTAAGCCCTAAACCCTAAACAGTAGCTTCCATGTTCTTTTGTTTCCCATTATCCTTATATAACCCTATATAACCCTATGTGACAATGTCTATAAATGTAATAAGAATATGTATATAAAAGGGACGCTTAGCCACCTCATGGGCTTCCTCCACGGCATGGCCCAACGGACATTGCGCAGGATCCGCCCGGCAGCTCCGCGCAAACTCTTGCAAATACCGCCTGAGAAGGCAAGAAATCATAGGTTCCCTATCACTCAGTATCCCTAAGTGAGGGAACACCGAGGGGGATAGTCGGATAGTACAGGACCACAGGGGCTCTAAGTCTACAAGTTACAAAGATACATACCTCCAAAGTCCTACTATCCCTCTTTATAACCCCGAAAACAACCTGAGCAGAACATAAAGATCTCAAGTTGATGTGGTTTGGGGTTTAGGGCTGAATGTTTCCTGTCTAGAAGTTTGGCCTAAAGATCCAAATGTACCTCGAACCCGAATATTTGTGTACTTGGGCCCTTCAAATTATAGAACCTAACCTAAGCCCTGAACCCTAAACCCTAGTATTCATGCCGGGGTTTCGGGCTCTAGACCCTAAACCCAAAACCCCCTAAACCCTGGACTCGGGGTTGAGAGCCCCTCAGGGTCTGGGGATGCATCCGGACCAAGGCCCCCGTAAGGATGATGTCGGGCTTGAGGGTTTCGGCTTAAGGGTTTGAAGGTTTAGGCTTTGAGTGGTGGTCTGAAATGGTATGGGGTTTAGAGGGTTGTAGCATTTAGGGTTGTCCCCGCTATAACCGCACAGAGTCAGAGTCCCAGTACAGAGCACCATGCTGAAGATCTCTATAACACATTCCTTTCATGAAGCAAAGACCCCGCTTGCCAATGTGAGTGCTTCCTCCATGCTTGCTCCCTGACCCCTTCCAAAACATAGAAGACTCCTCTGGCTGTATTGGCCTACAGGTGAAACAATCACCTTACCTAGCTCGTCACCACCTGAAGGCATCCTAAAGCGGAAGCCCTTTACCCTAAACCCTAATGTTGACTTCAAAGTAATCAAGGATTAGTCCCGCAACTATGGACTCCTGATGCCGGAACACAATGATAACAAGACCCACAGTTAATAAAAAAACACGGGAATCTCAATTTCTTCGGGACAACAATTTCAAGCAGATTTGAATAGGTCTAAGTCGATTTTCGAAGCCACATGTCTACATTTCTGGCAGTATTATTCCGGGGCTCTTCCAGTACTCCCCCAGAACGGAGATAGACGAATCGAGGGAGGAGGGTTTAGAATACGAAGCCAATTTCATACCGAACCCCTAAACCGCGAATGGGCTTGGGCTAATGGGCTTTGGAAGGCCTGGGAGGCTTGAAAGTTTGGAGCGGAAATTCAGATTTCTTGGTTGACCTTTGGAGCCAATTGAAAAATCTTAGTGTATGAAGTCCTTATGAAGCCAATGAGGGAAAACATTGAAATATGCCAAAGTCCAACTCAGATTTGAGTTTAGGGGCCGACATATAAGGCATACAGGGACACAATTAGGGTTTAGGGTTCAAAAAGTCAAGGGCGTCTTTTTGGGAACCCCGATAATACAGATTATAGTTTCTCTTGTGGCTTTCCTCCGTTTTCGGAAGCCCCCATGTAGTGGCTTCGGGTTTCGATGGTTTAAGAAGCACTCGGGCCCCTTGGTACTTACACCGACGGTGAACGGGAACTGAAGGCTCCCCTTGCAACCGCTAACTCTACAGATCTGCTATTTCGGATGCCAGCGCAAGCGCGTCCGCCACGTGTTCTTATCTTACTCCTCCACACCCTGCCTAAACACAATATCATCAGATTGAAATGTCAACATTTCGCTTGTTCGAGGGCCTGAAGTCTTTGAAAAAAACACTCTGCGTGCTAGATCTGCTAGATTACCTCTCACAAGCTTATGTCCTGGATACCCCACCAACCACCCAAATACTCCTCTATTCTAACCCAAACATGTTTCAAAAGGGAAATATGCCGGGAATTTATGTTAGTGGGGTTGGCGGGTAGCATTTACTTATTGCATTTTCGTAGCCACCAAAAAACCATGTATAAATCAGTCCCCTTATGAAACACCAAGGAAAATGTAAACTATCAGACAGGGCACTCAGGTGATAAACACCCTGCCCACCCTAGTATTAGATATTCCATATAGAGGGATGTGTATTACAGGGTGGTGCCCCCTAACTATAATTAATAGGACTTCAACCTCTACGTATCCACCTTATAAGTTGTGTTTACCCCAGGTTATCACTTAGGGGCCCCACATGGTACTAGTCCCTAAAGCCTAAACCCTACGCCCTACGGAATCATGCGGATACAAGCCAGGTCACCGGTGCTTCGCTGACAGCTTCTGAACACACTCGTCAGCGTCCATCACCTGAGCTAAAGGCTAATCTCCCTAAAGGGGGGTCATATAGGGGATTATATAGGGGGTTTAGGGTTTAGTGTTTGGGGCTTAGGGGGATTATATAGGGGAGTAGTATAGGGGTCCCTCAACCCTAAACCCTAAACCGGGTGATTCAGGGGCATACTAGGAGTTTAGAGAATGGCTCACCTGATGACTACCCCCATTTCGAAGCTCGTCCGGATGCTTCTCAGAGGCATCTTGGAATGAGGGTACTTCTCAAGGGAGTAAAACGGGAACCCCAAACAGGGAACCCCAAGAATATAGGGGGTTTTAGGGCTTGGGGTATAGTAGGAATTTAATATAGTAGGCATTCTTCCGTCTACGGTGACGCTTTTGAAGCAAACAAACATAGTGGGCCGCTAAACTTCAAAAACGTTTGGAAGCTGCGCTTAGGGTTTACCTGGACCCCAAAAGTATGTAGAATAATAGCCCTAAAGCCATAATCATAGCCATAAAGGCCATTATTTTACATACTTTTAGGGTTTAGGTAGGGCTTAAAAGGCGGAAGGTCCACCCCTAAACCCTAAACCCTAAACCCTAAATCCTAAACCCTAAACTCTAAACCGTTGGAGGCCTTGGCTGCCAGGGCTCGATCAGGCCTGGAGGCTGGAGGGGGACTGGAGGGCTTGGGGCGGGATGAAAGGACCCTTAGACTAGGTTCATAAGGGTTGAGGGTTTAGGGTTCAGGGTTTAGGGTTTAGGATTTAGGGTTATATTGGGGTTATAGAAGGGTTATATAAGGGTTATATAGGGGTTACATAGGAATAATGGAAAAGAAAATGGAAACTACAGGGATTATAGGGATTAGATAGGGGCTATATGGGGATTATAGGGTTTATATTGGGGTTATATAGGAATAATGGAAAAGAACATGGAAACTACTATGGGGTTTAGGGGTTAGGGTCTGGGTTCCCCAGTAAACCCAGAATAATAAGGGTACCCTTTTTCCTAATATTCAGCTTTAATAAGGAGACCCCCAAATAAACAGGGGAAAAGGGTACTACTGGGGTACCTAGTAGAGGCACTAAGCCCTAAACCCTAAACATAAGGGTTCAGGGTTTCCTAAGCCGGCATTATTGTATTCGTCATACTTAGTAATAGTTGTACTACAGTAGACATAAAAACGGTAATAACAGCACTTGTGAGATATTTCTTTATATATATATACAATGATGGAAACCTAGGGTTTAGTTTCTTAGAGAGTCTGTCATTCCCTTATTCCCTACTAACCCTAGACCCTATAAAGCCAAAAAGTAGTTTCCATTTTCTTTTCCATTCTTCCTATACAACCCCAATAGACTATAGTAGTTTCCATTCTATTTCCCATTAGCCCAGAAATCTAAACCCTAAACCTATCCGGTACCCCCCTGGGGCTCCACCTGAACATCAAGTCAAAAAGGCCATGCCGGAGGCTCTCGGGAGCTTGTCCATATCCTAAAACGGTGATGCCAACATAGGTTTAGGGTTTAGGAAACCCCAACCTAGACCCAAAGCTACTGTTATCCTTATCATGGGACCCGAAATTCGCGGAACTTCCACTATCCGCACACTTAGAAAATGCCTGGTGAAGCCATTCCCGCAGCATTAAAAAAGCCTTGCAGCGTCCATCATCTACCCTGCACTCCCTAAACCCTAAACCCTAAACAAAAAACCCCTAAATCCAACAGAAGCTCCTACCTGGACCCCAGAAGTAGGTACAATGATGGCCCAAAACAGATATAACATGGTTTTCCAAGCCAGTCTTCTCAAAACTTGAAGGTTTCAGATGGGCTATAGTCTAAACTCGTAGTATCCCCCGTAATAACCGCCATAGTAGTCCACCATGTACTTCATATATACGTCCCTTGAAGGAGTCAATATTTGTTCGGATGAGGCCTCCAACCCTGAACTCTAAACTCCAGAGCCACACAACTCCAACCTCTGAGCCCGGTTCAGAGTCTATGGCAACCAAATCCCAAAGGTTCTGTCTGCAAAGCTCCCGTACTTTAGCAGATTCAAGAATTACCAATACAAGGGCTTGGGATCTAGTGATGGTTAATGGACAATCAAACAGAAAAGCAATGGAACATGAAAGGGAAGCTGTATTAAAGAGGTGGCAGGGCATAGGAAGAATTACAAACATCATGATTGAACATTCCTTGTAGAAAACTATCTCTGGTTCAGGGTGCCTCACATCAAACTGATCTTGGTAATCATCTACGGTTCTATACATGAGCTATAGTCTAAACTCCTAGTATCCCCCTTAATACCCCCGATGATAGTCCCCTACCCCTTTTAGGAGTCTATAAACTATAGCTCACATCAAGTCCTCATGGTGAGGCTCCCTTTCAGAGACTTATAACTTTGAGACTGTCCAGGCTTAAGGTTTACCTGGACCCCCACCAAAATATTTAGAATAATGGCCTCTTGGGCTATTTCTAATGTTTTTGGGCTATTTGTTTATCTACTTTGGGGGTTCAGGGAAGGCTTAATGCTGTCCATGAACGGGGCAACTTCTCGTCCGATCTCTCTGGGTCATGCCATAAACTTACGGCGAAAACGGCTCACCTTGCTTCCCAGCATTCTAAGGTTTAGGGTTTAGGGTTGGGATCTAACAAATTAGATACCTAGAGTTTTCTGGGGAGTTACATAGGGATCGTGTTGATGTTGTTCTGGGTTTATTTGCGGGATCGACTTTTTTGATTCTCCCACAGTTGTGGATTATTATCCTGGTTTCGGTGCTTTTGGAGTTCTCCTTTTATGTTTGGAAGGTCTTTGCACGCTTGATGCTTTATGGTCCTACTATTGTGCTGCCTACGCGGACTACGCGGCACTCCTGGGCTATAGCGGAATCTATGCAGCACGAACCTCTTCTTGCTTACACAACTTGTCTCTACATGTTGTTTTCTTATACACAAAATGCAGACTACGCAGACTCCGCGGATGAGACTACTCTACGTGACTACACGAGACTACGCCCTGCATGCCAGAGGCTACGTGAGCAATCTTATAAAATCAGTTCCATCATATCCCATACTTTAAAAACACGCTGCTCATATGAGATTTCCTTTGCATATGGGGAGCGTAACCTTGAAACCTACACAAATCTACACAAGGTTGAATCAGCTATGGTGATTTCGCGTTTGGGGCTTCAGGGCCAAGGTTGTTAAAAGCAGGATGCGAATTTCTGCGGTGGCGTAGAGGGACTGCTGTGGCTGCATGCGGGCTCTAGAAACTCAAGGGTCTTACGCTTGCCTAGCGGCTTCGTATGCGTGAAGACATCGGAACCCTGGGATTCAAAAAATCTTGCTGGCCATTACGATGTAATTCTCCGCGCTTCAATACCTCTTAGGCGGGTTAATCTGAAGCACATCTTAGTTGATTCGTTGAACCCTCATGAGCTCGCATACCTCACATCCCAGCACCCTCAGAAGAACAAGAAAACCCGCGGCTGAAGAAAAAACGCATGTGAACAAGAAACATACCGGAGAGGCTCAAGTGACTAGAAAGAGTCCTGCTAGATCCTGGGTGTATGTTGTAAATTGCAAGCGTTATCTTTACTCGTGACTTTTGGAGACTATAGGATACAATCCGTTTATGAGACGCTGTTTCGTACTTAGCTAGATCCCATGAGGCCACGGGATGCCAGAATAGGCATGGTGGGCCTCGAAACAAACCTGGGACGCAAGAAAAGTGTGGAGAACCAGCCTAACTCTTGCTTTTGAAAGGAGTACAGTGCTTGCCCATGTCACCCTTTTGAGTGGTCTCTTATTGCAACCGCGGAGCGCGGTCCGGGCAGGACCATTTGCCGCCACTTGCACACAGAAGACCAGAAGAGAGGGTGAGGGGTGCTTCTGCGGGTAGTGGATTTTGACTTGGCAGCCTTGGGATTCTTTCTACATGTCTCTAGGAGGATCACTTACCGGCATATCGGGAGCGCGAGCAACAGCCACATTTAGTAAGCTTGAAGTGGCCTGAAACTTTGCATGTTGTCTTGTTGCTCATCAACGCTGGAGAGTGAAAGAACTTGCCCAGTTGTCAACTGGGCTATCATCAGACCTGAAAGTGGACCTCTGCTTCCGCAACTGCAGCAATGATTTCTCACATTCCTTCCATCATCTTTGCAAGGCTGCATACCCCTAATCTGCACACTTCACAGTCTACCCAAAACTTGCCCTAGGGCAGCGCATGGTGTGTGCACTGTAAATACGCAGGGAGCTCCTGAATCTGAGCCAAGAATCGGGCGATCAGTATAGTCTCCCTTGAGTAGATAGAATATGGGGTAATATTAGGGTTATATGGGCGTTATATGGGGATAATGGAGAAGAAAATGGAAACTACTATTTAGGGTTTAGGGTTTAGGGTAGTCCCCCTTAAGTAGATAGAATATGGGGTATATGGGATCTCATTATACTATACCCAAAGCCCCATTCTATCTACTGAAGGGGGGCTATATCTCGACATGTCATACCAAAATCCCGACCCACATGGGCTCTAGAGGAGCTTCGGTTCTGTAAGGTTTCTTCTAGATGTGTTGAACGTGTTCATGCAAAAGGGGGTCTCAGGTCTGTCTCTCAAGATACGGATGGAGAGAGATCATTATAACCCTTCTGACACCCTGACGATCAGCCCTATTGGATCGGTTCGCATTCGTACTAAAAGTCAAAACCCTGCAAGCTTCCCCTTTGGGTTCACATGCAGTTGTTTTTACACTGGGCTTACCTTGGGAGCCTGAACCCTAAACCCTAAACCCTTAACCTTGCCAAACCTGCATGTGGAAATGCGTCAGGCTCAAGGGGATGTTCTCGTCCCAGACCCTTCAAGGGGATCTACTCATCAGATCCCCTAGAACCATATGGAAAATTGTATGGGGACTATATAGGGCTTCATACGGGTCTCTTTTGGGGATCTATTTTCTAATAAATATCGTCATCATACAAGGCAAATTCATGCTTACTTATTGGTCTATACGGGATCTACAGTAATTTTTAGATCCTCCCAGGGGTCTGGATTGAAGATCTTGTCCGGGTTCTAACTCGAATCCCTGATGCAGCGTGGCTCATGGCCATGCAGGCAAGAGAGGTCCAACTCAATATAGTAGTTTCTCAAAATTAGGGGTACTTTTTTAGGGGTCTCTATAATAGGGGCTTTTGCATTTTGGGGTCTTTTTGGGGGTCCCCTTATTTAGGGAAACTATCATATAGGTACCCATTGGGGTAATATTCGGGTTATATAAGGGTTATATTGGGGCTATTTGGGGGTTATATGGTGATCATGGTCAGAAAATGGAAACTACTGTAAAGAGTAGGGTTTAGAGTATCTAGGGTTTAACCTACCCCAAACGAACCTAGGCCCCCTTTCGAATAGACCGCAATGTTTGCAAGGCATGATTGGTTTTGAGAGGGTAACCCTAAACCCTAAACCCTCTGCGTCTTACTTCAGGCCCCTGAGTTGCCATGAGGCAAACGTGCATGTTCAGCGTCGTGCAGGGATGCAGAGGATGTGGGACCGTCCATCAAAGAAGTATTGTATGTGTCAAGACGCACGTGGCCGCAACCTCTGAACTTGGCCTAATCCCAAGCAGACAGTGTCTTGAATGACCATTGACCACACCCAGAGTAAGTCCCACCCTTGGTCGACAGATATGGGAGTTAATTTGCGCCAGAACTCACCCTTCAAGACTGACTGATCCCTGAAAGGGTTCCCCATCCATGTAGCTTGATGGGTTGAAGTTAGTGTGATCACTGCGATTGCAGTTGATCTTGCGCAGCTAGTTGGCATGTCTTTGTTCATTGTTGTTGTTGTTGTTGCTGTTGTCGTCATTGCCGCTGTTGTTATTCTGAATTTTGCAATTTTTGAATTGCAAGGAGCCCAGCAAAAGACCGTTAATCCTGTGCTACTGCTACCAGTGAACGCCTAGGTGGCCCTTACAGTCCTCACGGAATAAAAGAGTCACGAGGGAGTGGCCTTAAACTCCACAGCTAGAGGCGCCACTCTTGCCCCTGAATCCTAACCCTATGCATCCACATAACAAACAATCGAGACCTTTGGAACCCAAAGCCACATCTTGTAGGTCTTTTTCCACATGAAATCTTGTTTTCTGAGACCTTCTGAATTACAGGACGTTCAGAGCAAACGCAACACTCAAGCCCCCCGAAGCTTGCAACTACGATTTGACCTTGCCAGGAGTCGACCGAGAGTGCCGTAACCACGGATAGGATGTCCTGAGCCATGGTAACATGGCAGAGGTGTGGGTTTCTCATTTGTGTTCATAGTCTAAACTCCTTAAAGGGGGTATATATAGGGGACTACTATAGGGGTTATGAAGGGGGATACCAGGAGTTTAGACAGTTTCTCATTTGTGTTCATACCTTGATGGCTGCTTCTTTCTGCAGGCTCATTTTAACATTTCTTCGGGATGACAGGGGGCGGTTTGGGGTGAAGATGTGGAGATCCAAGGCTGTAAAGAAACATTGGGAGCAAAGGGTCCCGAAGGGAAGTCTTTTAACAGGCTTACTAGTAGAAATATCTTTCTGGGCTCTAAGGTGCAAGGTTGTTTTGCCATACGCATGGCGGCACAACGGCTCAAGGCTACTCATGGCGGATTGAAAAGTCTCACTAGTTGCCTATCAGAGTCCACATGCTCAACTTTCGGGGCTTTATTCGCTTAGCCTCGACTCTTCCTGTGCCTGTTGGGTTGTTCGAGAGTTGGCCCGAAACCCGAATGTCCGGGTTTCGCGCACCAGCCTTCGGCTCACATGAAGATTAAGGTTTATAATATAGGGTTGAGGGTTTGGACAATTTGTTCATTCAAGGAGGATTGTTGCAAATGCCTGCCAAAGGGCACCCTCATACTCAAGGGGTTCATTGACAAGAACCATATGAAAAAGCCTCACATTGACCAGGAAGGACCACATGGGCGTGTAAGCTTCAAACAAAGTTTTTCGGGTTGGAGGCGGGCTTGCACGCAGGCGTTTCATTGGAGGTTTAGGGGTTTGTGCCTGCATGCTCTTTGCATGTTTCGACATATCTGTGTATCTGAGAGAGAGAGAGGAAGAGAGAGCCAAAGGGCTATTCACTGATCCCCTTCGCTTGTATGATATTAGGGTTTAGGGTTTAGCCCCCTGCCAATGAAGTTCTGCCCCACTTCATGTGCTGTGCGGGTGAAACGTTGAGTTTGGACCTGGCTACCTGTCCAAGTTCCACTATCCTTGATTGCAATGCTCAAGGGCTGCCTCTCCATCAGTAGGACCAGTGCTTACTCAATATGGGGATTCGACAACCCTAAACCCTAAACCCGAAACCCTTGTAGACCACACCTTTCATAGGATGCCACAAACAAGCGAACCTGAAATTGTTGGATTCTCCTACCTAGACCTACTCAAACCTGGGTTGCTGTTAAGGGACTTAAATTCAGTTACCATAATGGGTAGATATAGTAAATAATAGGGTTTCCCCAATTTGGTAACTTAAATTAAATTCCTTAACAGCAACCCAGAAACAGGTAGACTCAAGAAAGATGAGGGAACTTTCTTGAAGCGTGTGCAGATTGTTTTTGAAAATGCGACCTGGCAGCATGGAATCCATCCCAAGCAACGGGAGGGCATGCGCGATGCAGTTACAAGATTGTTTGCCCAACTTACAGTTGTCAACGTGGAGGAAACAAATACAGAGGAGCCAGAATACACGAGACGCACCCGGGCGTTTTCAATATGCTGAGTACCTGCCACGTGGACAACTCTTTGGGGGGCACAATGGAGAATCCAAAGTGGAGGATCGAACGAATCTGACTCGTAAAGCTGGACTTCCTGCCATCTCCACTGGAGACCCACACAGAGCCAAGCAGCGACGTAGAGTGAGCTCATGGCCCCAGCTGCATCGTTTGGTTCTTTCTCCTGCCCACGTCAGACAAGTTTCCCAAGTTGCGCGCATCTACAATGACACGGAATTGGTAGTTTCCAAAATTAGGGAACCCCCAACATGAACACACAGAGCAGGTGACTTTGCCGGATTGCTAGGCTTCCGCAGCAGTCCCAAGACCTGCCTAGGAGCCCTTTGACTTACGCAAGTGGTTCTGAAGGCTTGTGAGAGACGACCTACATGAGAGCAACCCATCTACTGTTGATGTCGGAAATATTGCAGCATCTAAGATACGCAGACTACTGTAATATCCAAGCTTGCGCGAACTTCGGGCATTGCAAGGTTTTCCTGCATCAAGAATATCATGGGCCTTTTCCAGTACCTGTGGCCCGCCGAAGGGCAGTTTTCATAGAGATGGCACGTGTGGCAAAGGGGAGGCTCTTACATTGATACTCATCCCTCCCGATCTCAATGATAAGCACTTCCAATCTCATGCCATTCAATATAAAATACAGGTGAATAATCATGTTCAAAGGGGTGGGAGGAGGCCTAGCCAGGGGTCACGTGGAACCAGACTTCACTGAGCCTTGGCTTTTACCTATGGAGCCCAGCACTGGCTCAACACACCGCAAAAAAACAAGATCCATACCAAAGCGCGTGAGGCCCCAAACCTGACGAACCCCAGAAAGGGACCCTCATCACATTTATGGGCGAGCTCAGCGCTTCAAGTTTGCTATTGCAAGTGCTCAGAATAAGGAACGGCAGGGACAGAAAAGCTGGGAAGCATGCACCTTCCTTGAGACTTGCAACCATGGGTGCCACTTAGGGAGGGGGCGGTATGGGACTAGACTGGTCCAGCTGGGAGAAACAAGTGGCGTCTCTTGTCACGGCAAGCTTCTGCAAGCTGAGACTGACAGCTTGATGTGCCAGGGACTGTAGCTTTAGGCTTTTATAGGGTTTCAGTGCGCAAGGAAGAGTGCTGCACATTGGGTCTGGAGAGGAACCAGTAGGGGGCAGCAGTGATGTGAGTTCGAGGGAATCATCGTCCCCGATGTCTCTCACCACTTAGAACCCTCCAGCCACTGTAGTTGAGGGTTTCTAGTTTATTGGTGTACGTGGTGCAAACATTCCTCCATCCACAGTACCTATACAAAATGAACGCTCTTTGTGCCTTCTCCTCGCCGGGAGGCGAGCTGGCAAACCCAGCTGCCTCGTTTGCCTCCTTCTCCTTCAAGGGGTTAGGCCAGATCAAACCTATATGATACAAGCTTCAGGTAAATATGCTACTCAAGATTGGCGCAAAAGCGCCGATGAACCCTCAACAAGTACACGATCCCTACTTCAATAGTGAAGTGATTGTTTAGCATCGAAAGTCTCAGAAGCATGCAATTGAAGACTGCAACTTGCTTGGGGTTTAGGGGTTAGGGTTTAGGGTTTTGCCGCTTGCATGGCCATACAGCATCGCAAGGTGTACCGCCTCCCGGCAACGGGATACTGACTGTGCGCTGTCCGACGCAGCTAGTCACAAACAGAAATTAGACTAGAGTCATGCGTTTAGGGTTTAGGGAGAGATACCCTCTCTGGTCTTAGCATTTAGGGTTTAGTTTTACAGGGTATATAGGGGTTATATAACCTGCATGGAAATGAAGGGTTTTGGGGGCTCATCACCCCAACCATGGACACTCAAGTGGAAAGAACATTGAAAAGTAAGTGCCAACTGCAGGTTTACAAGGATTACACCCTTAAACCCCAAGGAGCCCACTGAAAACAACGCTGCTTCCGACAATTCCGTATACCAGGTTCGATTTCGCTTTGGGCGAAAACGTTTGGGATTCCATCACGATCACAACTGTAGGTTAACACTTCCAAGACTATCATAAATGACCTCCCCCAACGATAGAAAACCCACCCACCTCCGCTCGAAATAAACTCCCCAGTACGGTGCCATTAGTAGTTTGGGAGACTTGTTGTTACTGGGGCGTTGTTATTAGGGGAAGGGATTACCGATTAGCGTTCATGGATTGAGGTTGCACGGTCCAGAGACTAAGTTGCAGGCTTCAGGATTTGGATTTCAGGGCACGGGCTTAAAGGTTTGAGGCTAGGTAGGCATGCTACGAAAGACGAATGTTCCTTGTAATGACAAAGTTCTAACAGACCACAGACCACGGCATAGTACCTGCAAGCAACTTGAAGTTTCAATTTTCCTACCTGGGCTTCAGACCCGAAACCCCAAACCTTAAACCCCTAAACCCTACCTAGCCCCCGAGCCTGATACTACGGGATTCCTCCCTTAGCTGGCCTCTTTACGCAGCACATGGCGGAGGAACTTAAGTGCTCAGGAGGTTCGCGCAGCGCCCGGTATCAACCATCTAGATTCCCTACCATGAAGTATAGTATGCCGAATGCTGCCTGCTAGCTGCAGCTGAAAGAAACTGACAGCAGAATGAAGCGGGCTGGGATAGTTGTCGCCAGCAATGCCGAATGCTAGAACACCAAACGCTAAACCCTTCTTACGTGCTGCTGGCCAGCGATTTCTTAATGTGCTTCAGGCCTCCAGGTTCGCGGCCCGTGCGGCGACCCCGGAGGGCCCGACAGCGGGGCCCGCGTCCGAGCTAGAGGCAGCGGCCTTTCCCGTTCAAAGCACACAGAAGCAAGTCAGGAAAAGCCCAGACTCATCTTCAAGATTAATCTAGTGTGGGGGCCTATCTACATTTTACTGAATTTGTTGACTGTTGAGTCGTGCTTGGTATCTGCCGTTTGTGAGGCTTAAACCTTAAATGCAGATTTGGTGCTGGTGCTGGTTCCCTCTCGTCATCGCTCGGTGCGTACGGGCGCCCAGGTGCAACCGTTGATGCTTGCTTCTCTTCCTTGGCACTGAAACAAGGCGTGCAAATAGGGCTGGTGTGACCTTGTGCGGTGCGATTGCTTGGCCCCCAAGACCCCTAAAACTCTCTAAGCCCTAAGCCCCCTTTGCCTGCAGCAATGTGGAGCGCGGTAGGGCAACACCCACAAGGCATTTTCTTGATCAGGAGCCTGGCCCTCAAACAATGTCAGCCCAACTTGCAAGAACATCCATGCATAGGGAACTATCTGGAGCCCCAACAAGCCCGCAGGGGAAGCGGTAATAATCATGGCGCCATTTTGTCCTTTTACATGAAGCCACTCCTGCTGCACCAACTTCTCTTGTACTGGGTCCTGGACAAGCACCTAGTATGTACAAACACGCAATGTTCGGATGGGTATGCGCAGTGCGACATGGTAAGTCTTCCACGGTGGTTAGGCTTCCTGTTGCCAACACGGCTAGCACCTTCAGATCGTGATCACAACTAAACGTCAATGCTAGCCTTATGCTCCCCTTTACTTCACCTTTGTTTCTGCACTCATTGCTGGTTTGCTCGTCCTCTGCAGAAGGTTTTAGTGTTGTAAAGCATGGGTACGACTGCATGACGAGAGTTGTGTTCCAGACAGGTGGCACGCAGCGCATTCAGGATCCTTGTAATACCAGCTGCATCGAAGGATTTACAGCTTGCCTCCTTGAGTGACTACGCCTACGCCTTGCGGCTTTTGCCTTCTGGGCACATGAGCCCCTTCCCTGGCAAGAGACCAAACTGGGGGAACTCAGGGTTGACGGGGTAATATTGTGGTTATATAGGAGTAGTATTGGGGTTATATTGGGGTAATGTTGGAGTTATGCGGGGTTATATTGGGGTTATAAGGGGTTATATTGGAATGATGGAAAATAAACTGGAAACGAACATCATCCTGAAGGTGCCAAGTCATACAATATGTATACTTGGGCTCAACAACGACATTGCAGGAACCTCCTCGAGCCCTCTGTGCTACTGCATGGGTGCTTAACTCTTTGGGTATTCTTTGAACAGGCAGCTCCAAGCAAGTCTGAGCCGCCCACATCAGACTGTTTCATCGCTATTGAAGGTGAGCTCACTGCTTCAGTTGCTTCCTTCGGCCCCACGAAGTCCCCAACCTTGCGCATGAGATCAAGGCCAATGCTGTGAAGACGCAGTAGCTTCACTGGCTTCATATGGGAGTTTCTAAAAATCCCAGTTGGAAAGCTGAGCATGGACCCAAAAATCCTGGGGTTTGTACACAGATTGCTTACATCTTTAAGCTCCAGGCCCAGACATACATCATGGTGAGCACTGGAGTCCTCAACATGTGAGCACTCTAGGATTCTAGGGACGTGCCTAAATGGGATGAGGCCAAACTTACGGTTGCGAAAAACCACCCCCTCAAATATGGGTGGTGCCGCTTCACCTTAAAATCACAGCCACAAAGGGTGATGATGTTTCTATCAACGTCCCACAATGTTCCTATCATTTCTTGATGGACCACGATTCATGGGTGGGGGTTGGGTGATCTGACGCGTAATCCCGGGCATAGGAACCTCACGCCTAAGCTGGGGACATACACGGCTTGCGGGGTCCCTTTTCTATTCGTAGTCTGGAAGCCCTAAACCCTCCACACCTCCCCCAGCACTGCACCGCAAACTCTGAGACGTCGATCTGCCTCTTGGCCCCAGGCCTCACAGATTCATGGGCTCGGGAATAAGGAATGGACAGCACAAACGGAATTCCTGCATGCTTTGGGGTCAGGGTTTAGGCTTGGGGTCTTGATCATCATCGGCCTCTTGTCGGGCTTAAGATTTTGTAGATTGGTTTTTGCAGGCCTCAGACCTTCGCGATGTTGAACGCTTTGGTTTGTAGGGTTTAAGGGAAGAAGGTTCAGGGTTTTGGGCCCTAGGAAGGTTTAGGTGTTGATGTTTTGGTCGCGGTGATTTCTCAACATAAGCTGCTTGACTCCGCGAACAAAGTTCGACTCCTCGAAGGAATTTCAGAAATCTGAAATTCAAGTGTCTAATTGCCCTCATCCACTTGTTTAACCCACCATCTGAATCTAGACAAGCGCAGAAGGCCATAGCGGTCAGAGTGAGGGTTTCATGGCTTCTTTCAGAGGGTGTGGCAGGGCAGCACAAGGCCGTGGAATGTTGGCTTTGAGCTCCTTCTGAAGAAAGTTCCCGCGGAGTGCGTGATGCGGATTAGGAACATAGAAAGCAAGAATGCTGGGGTGGGCAAGAAAGAGCCGGGAAACGTTGACCAAGGACTCTCTTCGCCAACTGGATTGGTTCTAAGGCTTGGGGTTGTGGCATTCTACATGCTGGATTTTTGAGCGGTTTCACGTTCCTTCCTAGTCCTGAGATATGCAAATCCCATGTCTCCTCACGGTTCTTCCAGCTTCTGAAAGACAAGCGGCGGCTCTTCAAGGGTTCGGGTTAAGCATCTTCATTACCCAGAAGCCGAACTGAAGGATGGCTAATGTGGTAGAAACCCAAACATGCAAAAACCAAACCATCCCTTAACAAACAAACGAACACCCTAGACCCTAATGTGGAGTTTGAACCCTGCAAATTATACAGAACAAAGCCATGAACCTGTTCCGTTTCATTTCTCTATTCTCTCCCATTCGATCCTCCATTTTGACCCCCCCTATCTAAATACATATGTATATATATATATAGCACCCCACTGTATAAACCCTAAAGCCCTAAACCCTAAACCCGCGATATATCCCAAAGCCCAAAGAGGTTCCCAACTCTTCCGCCTCTAGAGCCGCCACCCTTTTCAGAAGCTCATCCTGAAGCAGCATAGTCTCAAGGTTAAGGCCCAGAAAAGGGGTTTAGGGTTTTGGGTTTAGGGTTATATGGGTTAGGTTTAGGGCTACAGGGGGTAATATGCGCGTTATATAGGTTATGTAAAAGTTTGAGGGGTTAGATCACGGTTATGGGCCTTAGCTCAAGTTCAAAAGGGATTTGTCGGCCTTAGGATGTCTTAGAGTTTGAGTGTTTATAGGTCTTATGGTCCTAGGGCTGCGAAATTGGGGTTTCAGGTTCTAGCGTAGATGCTGCTGTAATGTTTAGGGTTCAGGCAGCAGCAGGATACTCAGCGCTCAAAGGGCATCATCAAAAAGTATTTCCGGGCCAAGGGGGGGGTAGTTGCTCAGCCCCCAAGAGCAAAAGCTGCAGAAGTGACTCCTATCACCCTAATGTCGCCGGCTTCACATGCATATGCATACAAACGTGCAAAAGGTTTGGCATCATATATGCGTACACACACATCCACATCCTTATATGAGCGCACCTATCCTGATATTGAAAAGCATACGAACCCTTAGGCCTTCAGGAGCTTCTCGCCCATCCTTTGCCACAAGCGTGCGATGGCAACGTCATAGTCCTGACACGTTCCAAGGCTGCAGGGCGAAAGCAATATAGGGGTTATATAGGGATAATGGAAAAGAAAATGGAAACTACTATATTATGATAGGGCATATATTGGGGTTACATAGGGA